>CAUYQU010096285.1:0-29817 GCA_963574635.1 Cheracebus regulus
CCTGTAGTCCCAGCTACTCGGGAGGCTGAGGCAGGAGAATTGCTTGAACCCAGGAGGCGGAGGTTGCAGTGAGCCGAGATTGTGCCACTGCACTCCAGCCTGGTGCCTGGCAACAGAGTGAGACTCTGTCTCAAAAAAAAAAAAAAAGAAGCTATGTAAGCCCTAGGGAAACTTCAAAGCAAGTGAAACAAAGGCAAGCCCTTGAGCTAATCCTGCAGAGAGCCACCAAACATGTCAAAGCACACAACTACAATTTTTTGAGAATATGTTCTGTATCGCTTCCTCTGTTGCCAGCAACCTGCACCAGGAATGTGGGCTGTTCAACTTCAAGGCCACTACCAAGCTGGGGAGTGGGGAATGGTAACAGAGTAAGTTAAAATCCTTCAGAACTCTCTTATTGAAATTCAACAGCTTTTCTTTTCCTCATTGTTTCCCTGATTTTGTAATTTATTACATTCCAGATTTCTGAAAAGGTGATTTTGATTGTTTTGTTGTTGTTGTTGTTGTTGCTAGCATATTTGTTTCTTTCATGGAGGGATGGAGTGTTTTGGAGTTCCCTACTCTACCATTTTGGCTCTCTCTTTGGGATTCCAATTTAGCTATATTGTATGAGCTATACTTTTACATTTCAAGATTAATATCTGTTCTATAATTATAAAACTTTGTCAGTTGGTAGCATTTAAATCGATAACTGATAAACAGTATTTAAGTTTCTATAATGTAACTATTTCTTACTTTACAGTTAAGTAGTAAGCTATGATTATATCTCCTTTTCTGCTTTCTAAGCCACTCTAAGAATAGTCGTAGCATCAAATTCAAATGGACACCTCTTCATTATACCTTAAAAGTTGTAAAAACCATGCCACATATTAGTTTGCCCCATATTTGAGCCATGCCTTTCATATATAGTTTGTTTTTCTTTGGAGTTTCTGATTGCCTTTTTAAAAAATGGAACAAAGAAATTTACTGCTGTTTCTACATTTCTGATTTCTAGAATCTACTCTTTTTGAAGCCTGTCTCTGTGATCTAATTTAGACTCATCATTTGCTTTTGGGCCATTCTTTATAGATTATTATTTCACATCATATTATTGGGAGCCTTTGATTCTTTTCTTGTATTATGTGTCTTTCTCTTATCTTCAGGTATTTCTGTCTCAACCTCTCGATGGTAGAGTTCTTCAGGTTTTGGTTCTGGGCTCTCTTTACACTCTCTGCTTTCCCCCTAAGCCATCTCATAAATGCCTTTGACTTTAAATACCATTTATATACTGAAGACACAAAAATATATACCTGTTCCTTTATGGGTTACCCACTTAGTGTTTAGGAAAACAAGTCCTTATCACATTGAAATTTTAAAAATATTCTCCCATTTTTGTCTTTCTAAAGATTTAACATTTGGCCTTTTATATTTAAGTTTTTATTATACCTGTAATTGATTTTTATATTTGAGGTTAAGTTCTGATTTGGGTGGGGAGGGGGTTTCCTTCCATAGGAAAAACCAGTTACCCTGGTGCTGTTTATTGAGTGTTCTTTCCTTTCTCACTGAACTGCAGTGCCACTCTATGAGGCTTTCATTGGCAGTGAGAGAAGTAGGTGGGGGAGTCCTTTTACAGATCTTCAGTTAATGCCCATGTTCGGTCTCACTTCTCACTCACATCCTCCATCATACTTACCTTAGTTCCTTTCCAGAGTTCCACTGAGCAATTTGGCTGCCATCTTTTCCTTATTTCCAGTGCATATTTGAGAATACAGCTCTTTTTTACCCTTCCTCATCACTTAACACTTTTTCTTTCTAGCTTCCAGAAATTTGCTGAATTTCTGGAAATCTCTTGCTGCCAATAATCTTCCTCTACTGCACTCGTTGTTGTTGTGGGTTTACGCCTATTTGATTACTATTCTTTAGTGTGGTCTTGGAGGAAGAGGTTTTAAGCACTTGTACTTAATCTATCTGCTATTTCTATCTGAAAGTACAAAGTGAAGAATTTTAAACATTAGTAATTATATTACTACATTTTCTGTAAGTCTTCAAAAAAGAAATAAATTTTATCATTTGAAACCCCGAATGATAAAATTCAATTATTTCTTTCTGTCTTTCTTTCTTTTTTTTTTAAAAAAAGATGAAGTGTCACTTTTGTTGCCCAGGCTAAAGTGCAATGAATGGCGCGATCTTGGCTCACTGCAACCTCCACCTCCTGGGTTCAAGCAATTTTCCTGCCTCAGCCTCCGGAGTAACTGGGACTACAGGTACTTGCCGCCACCCCTGCCTAATTTTTTTGTATTTTTAGTAGAGACAGGGTTTTACCTTATTGTCCAGGCTGATCTCGAACTCCTGACCTTGTGATCTGCCCTCCTTGGTCTCCCAAAGTGCTGGGATTACAGGCACGAGCCACCATGCCTGGCCTATTCTTTCCATTTTATAGAGGGGAACACTACGGTTAAGTAACTTGCTGGTAATCGCACAACTAGCAAGTGGCACAGCTTGGTGTTGAACTCGGTTGCCACAGAGTGTGCTCCTAACCATCACTCTGTGCTGCCCAGCTACATGTTGGCTTATACGTCTATCAGTATGTGCGGGTTTGCAAAGGTGTACACATTAAGTTTCTAAGAGGATCCCACGTGTATAAGTGCTTTAAAAAGTGTGTACCAAGTATGCAGAGTCTAATGGCAATAGTAATAGAAATCAGTTATTGAACACTTACTCTGTGTCAGGTGCTGTGCTAACCATGACTACCACTGACTCCTCACAGCCCTGCATGGTAGATTATATTATTATTCTCATTTTCCTGCTGAAGGATGCTAAGCAAGGTTAACTAATTATCCAAGGTCACACCTCCAGAGATGAGTGGAGCAGGAAGGTTTAACTGGATGTCGGCAGAGCCTTATGCTTAACCCCTAGGCTGCACTGAGTGTGTCTGTTCAGCACGGGGATATTGTATGTAAGGGTACGTTTGCATGTAAATATCAATCTGTCTTTCTGTCCATTTGTCCATCCATCCATTTATCCAGCCATCCATTTACCCACCCTTATGTATCTATCATTGGCAGCTGAGGCCATTGCCTTGCATAAAGTTTTTTGAAAGCCAAGCAGTGGGAGACTGAAGAAGTAACAGAGGGAGCTGCAGCCCCTTTCAGCTGGCTCAAACTTCCTGGGATGTGATCCCTTGAGTCCAGAATGCCTGTAAGGGACACAGCCTTGCCGGGTGTGCAGGGGGAGATGTCTTACACAAAAGAGTGGTTGCATTCTTTTTCTCACTCTTACCACACTGGACCAGTGGGCAGGGACAAGGTGGGCACAGAGGGACCTTGCACACTCCTCAGAAGGCACATTAGGAGCTGACCCTACATCTCTCAGTGTTGGGTGCTCACCCAGTGGGCCGGAATCTGTACATTGGAATCCAAACTAGTTTGTATCTTCAAGACTGATTTCCTTTATGTTTCTCCTTCGCTTTTATTTTATTTTTCTGAGATAGAGTCTCACTCTGTCACCCAGACTGGAATGCAATGGTGCGATCTCGGCTCACAGCAACCTTCACTTCCTGGGTTCAAGCAATTGTCCTGCCTCAACCTCCCGAGTAGCTGGAATTACAGGTGCCCACCACCATGTCCAGCTCATTTTTGTATTTTTAGTAGAGCGGGTTTCACCATATTGGCCAGGCTGGTCTCGAACCACCTGCTTCAGCCTCCCAAAGTGCTGGGATTACAGGTGTGAGCCACCATGCCCAGCTTCTTATCATTTCTTAACTGTGGGTTTTTTTGGTGGAGGATTGCTAAATCTGGTTTTAAAGCGAGAGAAAGCTGAATGACTGAGCTAAGTTAATGTTTCAAGGAAAGTGACACTAGTAGGCAAAAGAATGAAAAGATTTGGGAGACAAGAGGATGACCAGTGTGACTAAAAACTTTCTTTTTGGAGTGGGGGCCAAGTTACCTGGATGTGATGGGGTAAATATTATTTTCTATCTCGAAGAAAAATGTGTGATGTTTATACTGTCTCAGAACAAATAGGCCTGTGACTGATGGATAGTTTACCGTTTATGTAGCTGGTTTCATGTACTTTTGACAGCTCAATCAGGATTCCAACAGTTATAAAAAATGATTTTCTCCTAGGAAGTTGCAGGAGAGGAGCACGTGCCCTCACCCCCACCCTGTGCCCACTGGGCACTGTGCCTCTGGGAGGAAAAGACATGGCTGTGTGGAGCAGTACGGGGGCAGGAAGAAGCTTCTGGGTGTCCCCAGAGTCTCCCAGGTACCTCATTTCCCCAGGGCTGCCTGGGGACCATTTGGCTGGATTGAGACCCGGCAGCCATTTGGGAAGGTCGTTGAGTCCTTACTGTTCCTGGGACTGGCCATGAGGAAGAAACTCTCATCAGGAACCCAGGAACCCAAGAGAGTTGAACCCTGATGGAGACTGGCCTTGAGACCACATGGAGGCTTTGGGCCTGAGTGCACCCCTCATCGGGGATCCAGCCTGTGTTTAAGCCACTATCCCTACGGAGGACAAGGGGGAGGGCTGTGGCCGTCCGGGCCCTCAGTTGGAGACAGGAAAAGTGACAGTAGCCAGAGCAGGAGGGTGGAAGGTAGGAGGTAGTATTTTGCCACTGTACCCATGCTCAGGGGCATTTTGGGTGTGGGTTTGCCTGCTTTAAAGATGTTTCAATGGGGAAAAGCCCAGATCTGTACCAAAGATCAGTTAGCAGTGGATGGGGTGGTAAAGTGGGAAGACAGAAAGTCCTCAGCTCACCTTGGAGGTTTTGCTCACACTAGGGCAGGTGACTGAGCTGAGAGACACCCAGAGCTGGCACAGACTTGCCACGAGAGATGTCTTCAAGCCTCTGGCTTATGACTTTGAGAGTATCAGTCAGATCTTCAAGGTCACTTTCAAGAAAGCCTCTCCTCAAGGTGGAACTGGCTGTGTCCCATGGACACAGGAGCTCTCCTTAAGGGCAAGGATGTTCACATACATTTTTTTTTTTAGCATTACTCACAACCTAAGCAAGCTCCGGAGTCAGGCTACCTGGGTTCAAATCCACTCTCCTCCACTTAGTGACTGTGTGATGTTAAGCAAGTCACTTAACCTCTCTGGGCCCCAATTTCTTCATTTGCAAAATGAGTATATATTGAAACAATCTCATAGGATTGCTGTAAAGATTGAATAAAATAGCATACCATATCCATTTAGCACGGTGTTTGGCACAGTGCACTAAATGGTAATTATTTCTCCTCCTCCCTCTTTTTCATAATCACCATGCCATTACTCAGACTATGTGCAAGGCATAACAATATGTATTTATTTAAAAATGTATATGAAAGTAGCTGTGTATACTAAATATATACTAAAGTAGTTATTGGGGATACAGTATTAGATGATGAGTGCAATATGACCTAGCATTTGTTAGGCACCTACTCTATGCTAAAGCTCTATTAAAATACTCAAATACATTATTTCATTCATGAAGGTCTTTGCCTTCATGAAGCTAACAGTTTAGACTTTTTCTTTTTTTTTTTTTTTTTAGAGATGGAGTTTCGCTCTGGTGCCCAAGCTGGAGTGAGTTGGTGTGATCATAGCTTGCTACAGCCTCAAACTTCTGGACTCAAGCAATTCTCCCACCTTAGCCTCAGTCTCCCAAGTATCTTTGACTACAGGTGTGCACTACCTCACTTGGCTAATGTATTTCAATGTTAATTTTTAGAGATGGGGTCTTGAACTCCTGGGCTCAAGCGATCCTCCTGCCTCAGCCTCCCAAGTACCTGGGATTATAAGCACAAGCCACTGCGGCCAGCCATAAATTTATCAGTTTATAAGGAGCTTTATGGCCAGGTGTGGTGGCTCACGCCGGTAATCCCAGCACTTTGGGAGGACAAAGTGGGCGGATCACCTGAGGAGTTTGAGACAAGCCTGGTCAACATGGTGAAACCCCGCCTCTAGTGAAAATTTAAAAAAAAAGAATTAGCTGGGTGTGTTGGTGCATGCCTGTAATTCCAGTTACTCAGAAGGCTGAGGCTGGAGGATCCCTTGAACCCTGAAGGTGGAGGTTGCAGTGAGCTGAGATCATGCCACTGCACTCCAGCCTGGGTGACAGAGACTCCATCTCAAACAAACAAAAAAATGGAGCTTTACATATATTATCCAATGTTGTCTTCACAGGAATCCTATGAGGGAGATATTGTTGCCCCCATTCTACAGACAGAGAAATTGAGACAAGAAAGTCAGATCAGACATGTGGGACTTAGATTCAAACACCCAGCTCTATGGCTCGAAGCCCATGCTCTTTCTCCTGTGCTATGCTGCTGCCCGACCTCCACACTGCTAAATATGCACACATTAATTGTTATGTCTATAGAAGTGTGGGTCTATAGAAGGGTGTGTGCTCCTGTGCATCTGGAGGCATTTCTATGACTGAAAGCCTTATGTGAGTAGGTGTGAGTGATTTGTGTAATTATATTTCTGAATCTTATGCCCAAGGGAGAATGTTTATATGACTTTGTAGGATTGTGTGGGTAAGTGTAAATGTGGTTCGATTATGGGTTGGTGTAGCTGTGTGTGGGTGTGTTGTGTGTCTATGGATGGCTCAGGTTAGTGGAGGGTGGCACTGGCATATGGGACTCTTTCCGCTTCCCTGTTAAAGGAGGGGAGGGAAGTGCTGGGCGGTGGGAAGGGTGGTCTGCTAGAGGGACCCTTGCTGGAGGGGCATCCGTCGGGCCTGGGCCTGGCCGTTGGCAGCTGGCTCCACTGCCTAGTGCTGGGTTTCAGGCCGAGAGATGGAGAAGCTCATTTCTCCTTAAACACCGCAGATTAAGGGCCCGCAGTGGGCACGGGCGGGAGGGCGCCGTGTCGCTCATGTTACAAATCAATTCATTACCGGCACTCGCAATCGCCTCCAATCTTCAAGGATCGGGGGGTTTGATGAAGAGGATTCATTTCAAGAAATAAACCTTTTAAATTAACCACAAGATGAGGGAAATTTCTTTATTTAAAAAATGCTCAGGCCCTGCCGGCTTTGTTTTCTCTCTTATTAGCATTGTTATTAATAATCCCACCCTCTCTCTCCAGAGGAGAGTCCACCCTGTCCTGGGAGGCAGAGCGAGCCGCTGGGAAGGGGGACAGGCCTCCTGCCCGGGCACCTTGGCCAGGTCTGTCAAATCCACCAAGGTCTCCAAGGTCCAACGGTGGGACCCCAACCAGGCTCTGTGACCCAGATAGACTCTCGGGCAGGTGACCAGGAACCTGCCGTGTGACCTTGGGTAAGTCATTTCACCCCTCTTTCCTCAACAGCTAAGTGACCATAAAATCATCACTTTCTACAGCTGGACCTTAAAGTTAGGAGTTTAGCTTTTGTTTGTTATCCGTGAGCAAACAGGTCCAGAGAAGGGTGGTAGCTGACCCAAGCTCACACAGAAGCTTCTTAGCAGAGATGCATTTGATACCAGCCTGATTCCTCACCTAGTTTCTACCTGGAAACAAGCATGTGGACTTGTGATATGTAAATTACAAAGCACCTTGAAACACTTTGTCTGACCAGAAATGTACCAATAACTTGTCAGGTGTATATTACCATCCCTGTTTTACAGATGAGGAAATTGAGGTGCTTTTTGGGCAGGAAGCATGCCCTACCCTATTGGGTCATCTGAGGAGAGTTTAATAAAACAACTATTTACAAAGGTACGGGCAAGGACTGGGAAAAGTACAAGTGATGGAACAGTGTCCCGGGACTAGTAACAGTGGCAAGCCATGGCCAAACCAGGACTAAAAGAGGCAAAGATGAATGGAGAAAAGGTACCATGACCAGGAGAGAGCTCTGTATGGAGAGTTCTGGAGAACTGGGGCCTTTATGGGGGAAATGCAGCTAATCTGCAACCACCTGGAAGAGGAGGAGCTAAAGAAGCTCCCACCTGTGTCAATCCCAAGGGAGCCAGCCAGCTGGTGCAGGCCAGCCTCCCAGGGCCACAGCAGGGTGGAAAAGAGTGGGAACGGATCTGGAAGGGCCAGACCACCAGCCAGGGGCAACATGCCCTGCCAGTTAATGGCAGAGAAAGGATGTGCCTCAGAACTGCTGAGTCTAAGGATCTCCTAAATCCAAGCCGTAGTCGTTTATGCCACCCTGCTCTGCCCAGGGATATCTGGTCAAATGAAATGCTAGGCCTGGATGTGTAATCTAGGGCAGGCAATGGCTTTCTCTCTCAGCTACTTCAGGAGGAACTAGAACCAAATACTGGCATCCAGTGATAACAGGTGACAGCACCTTACCTCTCAGGGTGTATGTCTGCATCAAAGCAGGGACTTTGGGAAACTCAAAGCTTTCACCCAGCGGACCATAGGATCCCTTCGACAGGCCCACTCTGCAGACAAGGTCTGCCCTAAAAGAGCCTGTAGACCACAGAGCAAGCGTAGGAATCAGGTAGCGCAGATGCCACCCCTTCACCCACCACACACACACACACATACACACACACACACACACACACACACACAGGGAGGCTGCCTTAGTCCATCCAGGCTGCCATCACAATCCCTGAGACTGAGTCACTTATTTATTTATTTATTTAATTTATGATTATTGTTACTTTTTGAGACACAGTCTTGCTCTGTCATCCAGGCTGGAGTGTAGCAGTGCAATCTCAGCTCACTGCAACTTCTGCCTCCTGGGTTCAAGTGATTCTCCTGCCTCAGCCTCCTGAGTAGCTGAGATTACAGGCACCCACCACCAAGCCCAGCTAATTTTTGTATTTTTAGTAGAGACAGGGTTTCACCATGTTGGCCAAGCTGGTCTCGAACTCCTGGCCTCAAGTGATCCGCCCACCTTGGCCTCCCAAAGTGCTGGAATTACAGACGTGAGCCATCACACCTGGCCCCAAGATTGGGAATTTATAAACAAAAGAAATGTATTGCTTACTGTTCTGGAGGCTAGGGAGTTCAAGATCAAGGTGCCAGCAGAGTGAGAGTCTAGGAAAGGCCTGATTTCTCCTTCCTGTGCTTCTTGCTGCATCCTCGCTTGGCAGAAGAGGAAAAGAGATAAACAGCTCCATCATGTTCTTTTGTAAGTGCCTGAGTTCATGAGGGCAGAGCCTTAGTGATCTCATCACTTCCCAAGGCCTCACCTCTTAATACCAGCACATTGGGTATTAGGTTCCAGCATAGGAATCTGGGGGGACACTAACATTCAGGCCTTAGCAGAGGGAGAAGAGTGGGGCCTGGAGAGAACACTGCCCACCGCCCTCTATGTGGGTCAAAGACCCCAGGGAAACCCAGATTATTAGGGTCTCCTTTACTTGCCACCCCCCAAAAAGGAAAGCCAGGCTGATAGATTCAGGTCATGGGAAAATGGAGAGACAATGGGGCCTGGAAAGGTGGCGAGCTCAGAGCCCTGAGCGCCCAGAGCCTGGAATGCCAGGGAATTGGGGGTTCTGCAACCTGGGAGGGTGGGATGGGAGCTGCTGCGGGCAGGGTATACCCAAGCCATTTAAATTCTACTTTCCAGCTTCCACCCCAACTGGTATTGGCAGGTCAGTTCTAGGGTGGGGATCTATACTCCTCCTTAGAGCAGGGCTCCTCCAGGCTGGGGCCTCATTCGTCATCCTCAAACTAGGGGTCTCTGGGAGTGGGGCCTTAGCTCATCTTCTTCGTGGCCTCCTAAACTCAGCCCAGAGTTCTGGTCCCAAGTGGGGGTTTCAGTTCAGACATGGCCTCCCCACCTAAGAAGATACGCACCCCAAAGTCTCCCTCCACCTTCCTAGTCCCCTCCCAGCCCCCGTCCCCACTGCAGACGGGAGCAAGGAAGGAGAGGAGATGAAAAAGGCCTTCCCAGCCGAGGCATAGACCTGCCCAGGTGTGTGGGGGGGACCAGCTCACCATCTCATTAACGTGGAATTGTTTTTAGGTTAATAATCTTGCGTTAATTTTCCCTTAAAATATTGTCTTTGACCGTTAAATGCTCACACTGTTATAAAAAGAACGTAATAAATGATCTTGAAGCAAATTCTCCTGCCAAATGTCATAATTTATTTGCATAATTAGCTCTTAATTTTAATTCAATATGCAAATCCACGCTTCCTTTCCATTGCAGCCGCCTGTTTCCCAGCCGGGCGGCCATGAATTTACTGTGACGCTCTCTCCACGGCTGTCAGAGGCGGGGGTGGGGAGGCAGGCACCTTCTGGGGCTGGTGCCTGGAGGAGGGGCTCAGACACATAGATTCAGATGGACAGGTCCATGGGCCCCACTACCTGGGCCCCACAGATGGGCCTGTGTGGATACCAGCATACCACATACTGAGGGCATATGTAGAGACCCAGAGATGAAGGTAGGTGAACCCAGATTGACAGACCAACACATCAAGCAATACACAGGCACTCACTGAGACACATACAAGCAGAAACACTACCACACAAGAACACAGATCCCCATGAAGTCACATGACTTCATGGACACAGACATACAGACTGACATTGAGACATGGGCATGCCCAGATATACCTACAAACAAATGCAGACAAACAGAGGCCCAGCCAATGAGCAGAGACATGCTGGCAGGGCAGCCCAGACATGCATCCAGGCAGACACAAATGCAAAACGCTCATGGTAGAGAAATGCATGCGCCCAGGTACAGGTGTGCAGGGACACAGAGCTGCTGAAGCCACACATCGATACGGGCACACACATAAACAGACACGATATCCCAGGTAGAAACTTGACAACCCTACAGAAAAGCTTCAGCATGCCATGTGTACACCCACACACACTTTAGGACTTGGCCTTCAAGCCTCCATAGCAACATTTTTGAGGCATCTTAGGGCTCATGGAAAGAACATAGAACGTGGAATCAAGGTGCCTGGTTCTAGTACCAGCTCCTCCTTTCACTCTCTTTGGGACCTTGAGCAAGCCACTTCAATTTTTGTTCGATAACAGGTTTATTAAGCTATAACTCACAGGCCAGGCATGGTGGCTCACACCTCTAATCCCAGCACTTTGGGAGGCTGAGGTGGATGGATCACAGGGTTAGGAGTTCGAGACCAGCCTGACCAACATGGTGAAACCCTGTCTCTACTAAAACCTACAAAAATTAGTTGGGTGTGGTGACACACACCTGTAATCCCAGCTACTCAGGAGGCTGAGGTAAGAGAATCACTTGAACCCAGGAAGCAGAGGTTGCAGTAAGCTGAGATCATGCCACTGCACTCCAGCCTGGGTGACAGAGCAAGACTCTGTCTCAAAAAAAAAAAAAAAAAAAAAAAAATAGCCAGGCATGGTGGCCGGCACCTGTAATCCCAGCTATTTAGGAGGCTAAGCCAGAGAATTGCTTGAACCCAGGAGGCGGAGGTTGCAGTGAGCCGAGATTGCACCACTGCACTCCAGCCTGGGCATCACAGTGAGACTCCATCTCAAAAAAAAAAAAAAAAAATCTAACTCACATACCATACAATTCACCTATTCAACGTGTACAAGTCAATGGTTTTTAGTATATTCACAGGGTCATGCAACCATTACCACAATACATTTTAGGACATTTTAGTCACCCCCAGAAACCCCATTCTCATTACCAGTCACTCTTTTCCCCCAATGCCCCCTGCCCAGCCCTAAGCAACCACTAATTGATTTTCTGTCTCTATTTATTTACATTACATATAAAGGGAATCATACACTATGCATTTTTTTGGTGACTGGCTTCTCTCATTTAACATGTTTTCAATAGTCATCTGTGTTGTAGCATGAATCAGTATTTCGTTCCTTTTTACGGCAATGGACTAATATTCCATTTTATAGATATACCACAT
Source organism: Cheracebus regulus (assembly GCA_963574635.1). NCBI lineage: Eukaryota > Metazoa > Chordata > Mammalia > Primates > Pitheciidae > Cheracebus > Cheracebus regulus. The sequence continues at coordinate 11,763 of CAUYQU010096285.1, forward strand.
TTTATGTGTGCATTTGTCAGTTGATGGACATTTGAGTTGTTTTCACTTTTTGGCAATCCTGAATAACACTGCTCTGAACATCCCTGTACAAGTTTTGGTGTGGACCTATGTTTTTATTTCTCTTGAGTCTATTTATGAGTGTAGAAGTTCATCTTCTTAGAGTTTGGTTTGCCCATCAAAAAAATAAAAGGGCGGGGTGCCGTGGCCAAGGTGGGCAGATCACCTGAGGTCGGGAGTTCAAGACAGCCTGACCAACAAGGAGAAACGCCATCTCTACTAAAAATACAAAATTAGCTGGGCATGGTGGCACATGCCTGTAATCCCAGCTACTTGGGAGGCTGAGGCAGAAGAATCACTTCAACCCAGGAGGCAGAGGTTGTGGTGGGAACCGAGATCATGCCACTGCACTCCAGCCTGGGCAACAAGAGCAAAATTCCGTCTCAAAAAAAAACAAACAAGAAAAAAGAAAAAGCCTCATTCTAATGGAACTCTCACAGGCTTCTCCAGTGGCCTTTGTTTATGATTAACATGGCATTCTCAAGTTGTGATCATGGCCCTTCTCACTTAGTCACACACAGACACAGGTATACTTGTGTGCACACACACACACAAGGACACACCACATAGTCACACACTCAGCCGCCAACACAGCCACCTGACCCATAGTCCCATTGACCCAAAGGCACAGATGTTTCCAGGGTGACCTAAACACCGACAAGGACCCAATGCAGGGATGCCTAGAGATAAAGAAGGAAGTGGAGGTGGAGAGATTGTGACAGCTACGTGGAAGAACGTTGTGCCCACAGATGGGCCGTTCACCTCCAAGGCCAGGTGAAGTCTGCAGTTTGGGAGGAAGGGGTCAGCTGAGTGAGAGGGTGAGGTGTTAAGAGATGAAGGTGCTCTGGCATGGGGGCTGTGCGGTTGGATAGAGGTCTGGTTCGAACACCAGGACGCTTGTGTCCCACTTCCCCATCTGCTTCAGCTCTACCCTCTCCCTGACCAGGGTATCCTTTGTCTCCCTGCTCCTCATCCCTGGAGGAAACCTGACCCCTCCCCACCTTTATCCTCCTTCCCCACAAGCTAAGGAGACTGAAAGGGATCCTTTTCCAGGATAATCAAGCCTCAAAGACAGCAGGTCCTCCCAGGAAACTGATCAGGTTTGCCCTGGGAGAGCCCTTGAGTGTGGGAAGGGAGGGAAAGGGAGGTGGTGACACACAGAGGGATGACCAGGACACAGGAACGTGAGCTCCGAGATTGCCAGGCAGACAGTATTCCTGCGGTCATATATTGCCTGTCACAAGAGTTGGAACTTTATTTCCCTTTCTTAGAAGAGGGGTCATGTGATTAGTGACAGACTTGAATCCACTATCTCCCACAATCACAGAAGTGCTGGGTGTGGACAAGCAGAAGATGCATGTGTGCCTGTGCGATGTGTGTTGATGTTGTTGCTGCGACTCTGTGTAAATGTGAATGTGTGTCTGTCCCCCACTCTCTCACCCCCCAACCCATGCCCCCCTGCAGAAGACTCGCAGTGCGGCCTCAGCGGAGTTTCTAACCTGGAGTGATCACTTTCCTGATTTGCCACTTTAGTACTCTTGTTAATGAATTTTTAATCTTCTTAATGACATTAAACACGGAAAGTAATTAAGGAAAACAAGTTTGAAACTGCTGACTTCAACCCTTTATTCACAACTATTTAATGTAGAATTAATTTGATTTTGCCCATTATTCAAATGCACACTCTACCTTCTGCTTGGCCCCAGGCCTGTCCCCTCGTCCCCATCCCCCGAATGCCCAGAGACCCCCTGTCATGATCACCCAGTTGTTATTGACCCAAGTAGGTGCTGGTTTCTGTGTGCCATGTCTGTGCTGAGGGCTGGAGGTGATGACTAAGCCAAACTCCTGGATGATGAGGAAGGCAGAGTGGCCTCTGTAAGAGGTCAGGAGGATTGCAGGGAACCAGGAGGGAACCAGGAAAACAGAGCCCCTTCCCCACCCCAAGTCCATCTCGGATTTCCACCTCTGGATACTCCATCAATAGCTCCTACATGCTCCATGACCTGTGCACTCAAGTGTTTGGAAGTTGGAAGCCCTGGGTATTCAGATATTTGGACATTTGATATTAGAATATAGAAATCTGTAGAATTCAAAATAATCAGGTGTTTGGAGGCTCCGTGCTGGGGTGGGTACCTGAATGGTCACATCCCATGACATCCATTCTGCAGAATTTTAGACCAAAAGAAAGAAGCTTCCACCTCTAAACCCTGGGCCTCAGGCCACTGTCTGGATGAAGCTAAAATGGGAGGTCATAGCTGTTTGAAGCTGAGTTTGAAACCAATCCAGGTCCTGGAAGCAGAAACCAGGCCCCAGGACAGAGCCAGCACATCCCTGAGCCTGAGGGTTTGGCCGCCACTCTCTAGAAGGGGCCCTGAAGCTGCTTCCGGACCCCGGATGAAAGGGAAGGCGGGATCCAAAAGGGGCCCGGGCTGTCAGTGCTGGGCCTTCTTCACGCCTGAAGGCAGTGGAGCAGGCAGCTCTTCTCCAGGGCAAAGTGCTCACAGCTGGGTGGCAGAGCTGGAAGAACAGGTGCAGGGGGTCCCTCCAGCCTCTGGATTCCTGCCCCTCCACTTTAGCCTTGGGTCCTGGACCCTGCTCTGTGTGGAAGTACGCATGTGCCTGTGTGGTGGCCAGGACAGCAGGCAGCAGAGGGAAATGGGAACAGGTTGGCACTCAGCCACAGGTAGATCTGACTTAAATCCTGACTTTGGGCAAGTCCCTGACCTCTCCTTTCCTCCTCACTGAAGTGGGGAAACCAATTCTCACCCCAAGGAGTTGTTGCATTGACTAAATGAGATGCTACAGGTGCAATCCCAGCACAGCACCTGGAATGCGGGGGGCCTGCCCATCAATCCCTGCCCCATCACTCCCAAGCCCCACCTGTGGGGAGAAAAGGAGACCCCAGGAATGTGCCAGAGAAGGAAAACAGAACTTCTCGGGCTGGGACCAAAAGAGGGTCTCAGAAAGATGTGGACTTGCCCAATACCCTGAGAGTGGGGAGGGGAGAGCTGATGGGAGGGGAGCAAGCATTGGAGAGCTTCCTCGCCCATCCTTGAAAGGCCTCAGAAATGTTCCTTTCAGTCATTCTCCGGAATTATATCCCCAGGAGGGGAGGAGGGGTTTTCTCCCTCCCTCCTTCCCTCCCTCCCTCCCTCCCTCTTACCCCTTCCTCTTGCCTCTTCTCTCTAAACAAGCCTCCCCCAAGTCCCTTGACTCATCTCAGCTCCTGGAAGAAAAGCAGCCCTAGCCCCTTGCCCCCACCCTCCCGCTGCGCTGAGCCTGAGCGCCCAAGCTGATTCGAGAGTCTCCCTCGCCCCTTCCTCCCATTCCAGGGACTTTATGGGCTGAGACGCTGCTGGCTCGCTCACTTCTCCCTCTCTCCCGCTCCTCTTTCCAGCATTCTCTGCGTCTCTTCCTCCCTCTTTCTTTCATCCCCTGCCACGGCCGGCCTTGCTCCTCCCTGTCTTTCTCCATCTCTGTGTCTATCTTCGCCTCTCCTCTTCCTCACCTTCTTGAAAGACCATGGACTCTAGAACATTTCTAGCAACAACTACCCAGGGCACACTCTCAAGAAAGGAAAAACAGCTAGACCCAGCAGGGGACAATGGGAGGAACCCACCCTTGTGGGCGGGGCCCACCTCAAGATGGCCCTGGGGTAGGGGGAGTCCTTAAACTGGCCTGCAGCTCCGCCCAAGAGAGGCCAGAACTGGTGTGATGGGGATCTGTCTCCCAGTGACTCTGCCACCTCCCCTCCTTGTTGATATTCTGGAAGGGCCTGGAGGATTCTGAAGAAGAGGACTTGACCAGGTTAGCACACTCACATCACCCTCCCCTCCACACACAGACCCCAACCCTCCCAACAAAGACCCACGCTCTCTCACACACAACACACACAAACAGACCACGTGGTGCCTCCCTTACTCACAGACACAAACATGCACAGGCACAGACACACATGGATGCAGATGCACACTCACAAATACAGCTCCTCAACACACAGATCGTACACACACAGGCACAGATGCGCACGCACACACACATATACACGCAGAGATCCCACGGGCGCCCAAAAGCACAGGGCAATGATTAATGTCCCCTCAGAAAAAGAAATTATATCGAATAAATTAAACTACTGTGGCAGCAAATTGAAAAATAAGGATGTAAATGAGGTTTGAATACTTAATATCGAAGACAAGGGGGGAAGGAGATGGGATCGCCGGGTCCCCTGAGAAGGGAAAGGTTGGTCCCTCCTGCCCCACAGTTCAACTCTGGCTCCTGTCCAGAGACCTCAGAGCTGGGGCAGGGCTAGTGTAGGGGCTCAGTCAGCACCAGGACCCTCCCCACAGGACCAAGGCAGGCAAAATCCCAGAACCTCTGGAAAGACTCGGGGAGGGAGGATGGGGAGGAGGAGGTGAGGCTGCCTGGCATCACCCCAAAACCTAACCCTGACACTCTCAGCACGAATGGGACACTTGCTTTCAGGTAGTCCTTCCAAGGCCCATCTTGAGAGAAGGCCCTCCTGACTCATCTCTTCCCTGGTCCCTGCCCACCCCACGACACCCAAAGGCACCTGACCACCTATGCCTTGCTCAGGTGCACACACTCAATCTCAAAGCTGCACACACTCCCAGAACTCACCTGCCTCCTTGCACCCTCAGTGTATCCTAACCCAGACCCACCCTGCACACACCACAGATATTCAGCCCACTTGCCCACCCACACCCCAATGCCACCCATGCCAGGGTGGCACAGTTCCACCCACACCACGTATCCCCAAACCCCAGGACACGCACATGTTTTCAAACACACACACTTTCCTTGTAGCAGCACATCATGACATAGTCTTTGCCACACCCCTCTACATACAAGCCATCACACACACACACACACACACACACACACACACACACACACACACAGAGCCCGGTAGTCCATCCCTGGGTCCCAGTCCCCTGACAACTGTGGGAGGGATGGGTGGGAGGGTTGGGAGAGGCTTCTGGTTAAGCTTTAATAAGCAGTACTCCCTGCACACACAAGCGCGCGCACACACACACACACACACACACACACCCCGCGACTGGCTGTGTGGAGCACTTCCACTCAGCCTCCATCTCTGTTTCTCTCTGCCTCTACCTCTGTCGCTGGCTCAGTTTCCCTCACTCTGCTGTCAACTGGTTTCTCACTGTCGCCTTTGTCTCAGACACCCCAATATATCCCCGCCTCCCTGTCCTCTCTATCGGTCACCGGCCTGGGGCTGCTATCCACCCACCCCCCGCCACCCCACCCCCCGCTGCCCCCCAGCCCCTTCCCCTCCTCCGCGTCGCTCGCTGTCGTCTCTGTTCATATATATTTAGTATTTATTTACAAGGCTGGGTTTTTTCCCTGGGCGGGAAGCCAGCCGTGCACAGAAATCCTTAAGATGCTATAAAGCTGGTGAGGTATAAAATGGAAAGTGGTTAGTGCGCTGTTTGGAGATATCTCACCGGCGGCCGCCCCGCCGCCCGCCGCCCGCTGTAAATCTCCCGGAGTTTAGCGCGCTTGTTGGTATCTGGCCGCCAGGGAGGGGCCGGGCGGGGGCGAGGGCGGAGGCGTCCCCAGAGCCGATAGTGGCCCGTGCGCCAGGACCCCTCAGCAAAGGCCCGGGGAGCGCCGCGCCCCCCTCAAAGGGACAGGGGCTAAGGGGGCTGGGGAGTCCCCTTCTGGGGAAACAAAGGCTCCCGCCCGACCTCTTCTGAACTTCGACAAAGGGACCCAAAAAAAGAGGAGTAAAGACCTTGAGCCTGGCCAGACGCGGTGGCTCACGCCTGTAATCCCAGCACTTTGGGAGGCCGAGGCGGGCGGATCGCCTGAGGTCAGGAGTTCCAGACCAGCCTGGCCAACGTAGTGAAGCCCTGTCTCTACTAAAAATACCAACAATTAGCTGGATGTGGTGGCGGGAGCCTGTAGTCCCAGCTACGCGGGAGGCTGAAGCAGGTGGATCGCTTGAACTTGGGAGGCAGAGGCTGCATGAGCCGAGGTCACGCCTTTGCACTCTAGCCTGGGCAACAAGAGCCAAACTCCGTCAAAAGAAAGAGAGAAAGAGAACGAGAGAAAGAAAGAAAGAGAGAGAAAGAGAAGGAAGGAAGAAGGAGGGAGGGAGGGAGGGAAGGAAGGAAGGAAAGAAGGAAGGAGGGAGGGAGGGAGGAAGGAAGGAAGGGAAGGGAAGGAAGGAAGGAAGGAAGGAAGGAAGGAAGGAAGGAAGGAAGGAAGGACCCTGAGCCTGGAAGAGGTCCCTCATCATCACACATGCCCGGCAGGAGGTCACTCAAGGACAAGGCAGAGTTTAGGGGAGGCCCAGAGCGAGATTTTGCTTAGATTAGGAACCAAGGTTCTGCCACTGCTAGGCCAGGTGTGCTCATGCAAGTTATTTCACCTGCCTGGGTCTCAGTTTCCTCTTCTTCAATGGGATCATGATCGTTCCTACTAAGGGTAAAGGGAAGAGTAGATGATTTAGCATCCAGTAAAGGATTTAGCACCATGCCTGGTACATAGTAGGTGCTCAATAAATGCTAACTAGTGTTCTTTGTGCCCATGTACTCAGTTCACACTTGGTTCTTCCAGTTATTTGCTAAGTTGCTTCTTTATTTAGTCAGCTAACCACAGCTTCCAACTACCCATCCATTCAGTGACTTTCAGCTGTGTGGTTCTGAGCTCTGTAACAAAGAATTCTGCAGGAGGCAACAGGGGATCCCAAGTCTGGATGGGGCAGTCAATCTAGACCAAAAAGGTAAAAGAGCCACTCCTGGATTAAGTAGCATTGCCAGGCAGCTGGGAGGAAAGGGGTGGCTCGGTGCATCAGCTTGCCTGTCAGTGACTGAGGCAGTCCTTTGAGTTCCCGTGGTCTGAGAGTCACAGGAGAAGCAGGCCCTATCTGCAAGGAGCAGTGAAACTGGGAGCCCCCCGAGGGCAGCTCTCATCTCCTGCTCATCCCCGCCCCACCAGCAGAGCCCAGAGCTGGCTCTCAGGAGCCGTCAGTAAGTGCCCTTTGATTGATGAGTTGGGAAGGCTGAATTCTGCCACACTCCCCTCTCGCTCTGGAGGGATGACACACCTGTCATACAGCCTGCACACGCAAATCCCAGCTCACCTGGACACATGTCAGGAGTGCCAGGAGTAATGACAGGGAACTCTTAGGTGGTCACTGTCCAGAACAGGACGCTCAGGAGAGCCAAGTCTGTGTCACGTAGCCATGTCCTAGCAAGTTAAGGTGTATTTGTTCATTCACTCACTCCTTCATTCACTTATTCAACAAGTGTTTATTGAGGATCCTGGGCTAGGGGCTGAGGGCCACCCAAACAAACGTTATTCGGTCCTGGCTCTCAGGAAGTTTATAGTTCAAGAAAGCTGTAGGGCAGGCGTACAAGCAATAGCAGTTAGTACAGCCATGCCAGGAGCCAGGAAAGCTATAGAGAGGGCTTAGAAGGTTTCTGGAAAAGAGAAACCACTGCTGAGTGGGGGAGAACAATAACAGTAATAATTATAGTAGCCAGCAGGCACCTTGCACGCATTTATAGGTAATATTCAGAAGATGGCTTTGCTTGAATCAGGACTCACAGAGGAATAAAATATTGATGGGCAGAGAGGAGTTGGGGTTTTGGAAGGTGATGCCATTCCAGAAGGAGATTGTCACAGGCAGAGGAAGGACATGAGTGAATGCTCATAGGTGGGAAGGCCCTCGGTGGGGAATGTTCGGGGAACCACTCGGAGTCCAATTTGGCAAATGTAAGCACGGAGGAGAGTAATGGGAAGGCTTGGAGAGCAGGGTGGGCAAGGCCCAGATAGCAAAGGGACCTGATATCAGAATAGGGAGTTTGTAAGTTCTATAGCAGGCAGTGGGGAGCCATTGAGGGTGTTTGAGCAGGGGAGTGACACGATCAGAGCTGTGCTTTAGGAGCATTATTCTGGCAGCAGTGTGTAGAACAATTGGAGACAGTAAAACTGAAAGGCAGAGGACGATGCCTGATCTGGTGCCTGGTGCGGTAAGCACTCAATAGGAGTTTGTTGGTTGAATTGAAGTGACCTAGAAGAGCCATAAGGACCTTCATGGGGGCGGTGGTGACGGTGAGGCAAAGGTGGGTGCAGAAGGCATCAGGAAGTATCTCTGAAACTTGTTAACTGATGGAAGGTAGGGATGAGGACCAGGAAGGAGACGGAGGCTCCAGGAGTCCTGTGAGGCTCAATGGTGAGTGACAGGGCTATTAACAAAATACGGGACTCACAAGTTGTTTCTGGTTTTAGGAGAGACTTATGAGCTCGCTTTCCCACAGGTTAGCCTTGCACTGCCTGAATTGTGGGCCTAGAGCTCAAGAGAAGCTTGGAGTTAGAGGTAGATGTTTCCATCACATGCTGAAGGGGCTGGAGTATGAGCTCTCCTGAGAGTCTGCAGGGAGGGGACAGCAGAGAGCTGAAGCTGAAGTTTTGCACTCTATCCATACCCAGGGGAGTGTGTGGGAAGAAAAAGACAGAGAAGGAGTGTTAGAGATGAGAGAGGAGTGGGCGAAAGCAAAGGGTGAGGGAGCCAGGGGAGGAGTGAGCTTTAGGGAGTGATGGTATTTTCAAGGGTTCCCATGGGATAGGGCCTGAGAATCAGATGTAGGGTCTGTTGGTCAGGAGGCTGGACAGGAGGCCAGGGCATCATTGTGCAGGAAACTATGGATGGAGTGGAGGCAGAAACTCGTTCCTGAGAGCAGGGGACACCCCAGGACATAGCATCCACAGATTCTCCATTGCCTGCCCACTGCTCAGACCAAGCCCCCAGATTTGCCGTTTCCCCAGAGGCCCTCCTGTCCCTTTCCTAGATGGAGTAGCTGCCAAGCTGGCCTGGAGAGGAAAGTGGGGATCAATGAGATGGACCACTCTCTGTCTTGGGATCCCCAAGACCCTGAGATCGCCACACAAGACCCTGAGATCTGGGGGCTTGTTGAATTCATGCTGTTTATTTGGCTGCGGACCGTGCAACTACATTCTTCTCTCTGATGCAGTCTACACCTGTGTCCAGTCATCCGCTGGACATGCTTGGCCAACCTCTTCCCTGGTATCCTTGGCCATACCCCAAGCACTTGGGCTGGTGGCGCCCAGGTACCCAGGATCCCAGACCCTGGGGTGGAGAATGTGGCTGGGAAGCAGGGGAGCAGAGGAGACAGGACCCAGAATCTTGCCTCTCATTTAGGAGAAGCTAGGCACCGGATGTGGTGTGGGCCCCCACCCTCCTGGAGGGGACCCGCAGTCCTAAATGCCCCCGCGCCTTCTCCATATTGTGGGAAAAGCTGCCGCATCCATCACTGTCAGGCACCGAGTTTGAATAAATTTGAATGCACTGAGCCGTGGGCTGCAGTTTCTATAATATCACTTTCCAGTTTGAATATTTCACTTACTTTTTTTTTTGAATTTCTTTTTATCCAACAGTTTCTCCTCCTTTTCATCTACCCCTGCTGCAGCCAAGCTCAGGATATAGAGAGAGGCCAGTGCCTCGAGGGCGTCTGGGATGGGAAGAGGCCAGGCCTTTGCCAGCTTTGACATCTCTGCCCTCCCATCCACTGGGACCCCTACCCAGCACACGTGCTCCCTGGACCCACAGCCTGATCTGCCCTGGCTTGTGTAGATGGGAAACAGCAGCCAGAGAATGAGCCGCCCTCACACTCCACCCTTTCAGCATGGTCTTATGTGCCAGGGCCCCTGCTTCTTCCCTAACAGGGGCCCGAGCCCCTCACCTACTGACCCTCCATCACACGGGCGCATAGCATCATCTGATATATTGATTTTTCCCTAGTTGTTAATAGTAGATTGCAATTTCCCACTAGGAAGTTTGCTCCTAAGTCTCTCCAGCCACTGTCCTGCCTTCCCTTGTAAGTAAGAAGCCCAATTCTAGACCCTTTCCACCATCTCCCTGCAGCCCTTCTCTCTCCATCCATCAATGTGGTGCCACCAATACAGCCATGCCTTCTGGATGAGGGCTGCTGGGAGGGAGAAAGAACTAGGGTCCCAATGGTGCACCCCAGAGAACCACCCCCAGGTCCTGGCCATGAACCTCAGGATTTGCTAGACCTTGCTAGTGCCATCTCCACTCCCTGCCCAGAGCTCAGGGACTAGGGAGAGCCAAGGAGCAAATCAGGAATGAGATTATCCAGGATCAAACAAGTCGGCATTGCATTTGAAGTGGAGTCCAGATGGGGTTGGGAAGGTAAGGAGGTTCAGAAGGGTCTTCTGGAAACCCTTTGAGTCTGTGAATATTTTTCCTTAGGGAGGTCTGACTACAGACCATTCATAAGCCCACTATCCATGGCTCTTGGACCATTCATAAGGCATGGCCACTACACTAACAATCTCTAGAGGGCAGTGACCCTCCAAGAGACTCGTGGTAGCACTGACCATCAGTGAAGACACTCTGCTTCAGACCATCAGATGACTGACTCGAAACTCTGCTACATAGGGGACACTGACCAGCCAGCTGACATTGAATACTCCAACTATCTGAAAAGAACTCACGACATTGACCCTGTAGGAATTCTTGACTTCCTTGATCTCCTCCAAGGAGGCACCAACCGTCTAGGTTATATTCCATGGAGAAATGTTCATAGAACATATCCTCTTCCTCCTGCCAGAAACAGTACTTGCTTCAAATACTGACAGTCTCCCACAATGCCTATAGCTACCACATGGAAGGGATGTATGGTGGAAGGTGGGAGGTGGGGGATGAGGGGAAGCAGACAGCCTCAGTGATCAGGGACCTTCTGGAGATGATGATACAGCTCCCTGCTGTATCAGCGATACAGAGCCTGATCCTCATGCTCACAGTTAGGCCATGGGAGGGCAGGAGACAGGGAGGAAATGGCCAGCCTTTGAGAAGCTCACAGTTCGGCTAAAGAGCTGAAATTGTCATTAAGAGTAATATTTATGCCAGGCGCAGTAGCTCACACCTGTAGTCCCAGCACTTTGGGAGGCCGAGGAAGGCAGATCACCTATGGTCAGGAGTTTGAGACCAGCCTGGTCGACATGGTGAAACCCCATCTCTACTAAAACTACAAAAATTAGCTGGGCGTGGTGGCAGGTGCCTGTAATCCCAGATACTCAGCAGGCTGAGGCAGGAGAATCACTTGAACCTGATAGTGGAGGTTGCAGTGCGCTGAGATTGCACCACTGCACTACAGCCTGGGCAACAGAGTGAGACGCCATCAAAAAAAAAGAGAAGTAATATTTATTTCTACTTTACATTTTGCCATATTCAAAGGAGTTTGAGATTAGGAAATGCACACATGCAGGCACACACACACAAACACACCACTCAGTCAAAGAAGAAGAGAGAGGACACTTGGAAACGATTTAAAGGCAGGAGGGAGATAAATGACAGGACTGGAGACCTGGTGGCAAAGAGTGTGTGCAGTTAGTGTGGCCCCTGCTGGCTGGGTGCATGCTGTGACTGGCCCACCTCTCAGGGAGCTCACACACCATGGGTTCAGGTAGTCAGGGAAGGCTTTCCGGAAGAGGTGGAACCAGTCTGGGGACTTAACAGATGGCAGAAGTCCTAAACAGGAGAAAACCACTAGGAGCAGGATTCCAGCGGCAGGGCCAGAATGAACCAAGTCAGAGAAATGAATGGAAGGTGAATGCATGGCCAGTGCCAGGTCAGGGAGGGGCTAGCAATGGGATTGGTGAATTTGGGGTAGGGTGAGCAGGTGGGAGTGATACAATATATTCAGGGGACAGTGAAGAGATGAGAGAGAAACTGAAGGCCCCTGATGGAGAGGCTGGGGGTGGTCGATGTGCTAAGAGCACTCAGGAGGTAGTTCAGACTAGCTTGGCCCCACCACAATATTTCCTAATTCTAATTCAGGACCTTCAGGACCCCTTTCCTGCAGCACCCCCACCCTCCATGAGCTCAAATGCAGCATCCCAGCAAAGACGGAACTCACCAGGGAGAGAGGCCACACAAAACAGGGGGCCCTGGAGAAGGAGGCACCCACCCCGTGAGAGTGGGGGTCGAGGTCCCCTCCCGCGGGGGCCCCGGCGGGGCCTGCAGTGGGAGGGAATGTGGTGTGAAGGCAGAGGCTCTCCTGCCGCACCATGACAGATGATTGACTCGAAACAATATCTAAGGCGATCAGGATAAAGTGCTGGCCATTTCAAGGCTCAGCAGAATTCAGATTCTAATTAGACTTCTCACCACATTCCAAATAAAAATGGTTCCCCTGGTAGCCTCTTTGCCTATCAGGTGTCTCTCCCTGATCGCTGGAACAAAACGCATAAAGAAAGTGATTAAAGCCATAACAAAGGCATAAAATTGGAATTATCGCTGCCACCACATCTGGGAGCACGGAGTGTCACCACGCCGCCCCTCCTCCCCAAACCCACACACATGCACAAGGGCTGCCCCGTCACAGCTCCCGGCTGGGCACCCCGCAATGGTAACCATCAGATGGGTAGGAGGAGATGGAGGCCCAGGGGCCTGGGTTGGGTGCTTGGGATGGAACTAGGGGATCTAAAGAGCCAGCGGTTGGCATTAGGAGGTGAGTGACATGGGTAAAAATGAGGGGCTCCAGACCAGAGGAACAAGGGGGTGAGTGGACCAAGGAGTGAAAGGTAGGGCAAGACAACGGTCACCGTCTCTAACGTCTAGAGGTTTACTAGTGGGGAGGGGCCTTGGGGCTCTTGCTTTGATCTTGCCAGAACGTGCGCGCGCGCGCACACTCACACACACACACACACACACACACACGGCTCATGGCATGCTATAAATATTCCCAAGCATTCCACATGGTGTCTATCTCTGTTGCCAATGCCAACGGACCAAAAGTCCCTCAACTGACCCACTGCCCTTCCAAGTAGGCTGGAAAACGGGACTGAAAACCAGCTCTGACCATTGGACCCAGGGTTGGTTTTCAGTACTCTTTTCCAGCCTACTTCCAATAGGGGGGACCTACCTCCAGAGTCTACTAAATTCCCAACATGTGTGTGCACAGCCAGCAGGCAATCCGGAGACCTCCGTCCCCTACAACGCATATTCGCGTGCACACACACACAGACACACCACACACACACCACGCCTACAACATCCTCACACAGTGCACACACTCTGAAAACATATCACAAAGACCCCCATCTCCCTGGGATGCCCTGGCCAGAGGGATGTCTCTGGCCTCTCCAGCTCTCCCGCCTCCCTGCCGCAGCCCCCATCTGCCCCCTCACAGCCAGCCTGGTACCTGGCACCGGGCAGCCTTGTTCCCTGCGTGGGGTGGGTAGACAGGCGGGAGGTCCAGAGGAGGGTGAAGGAGTGGGAGCGGGGCTCTGAGCAGGGACGATATAAAATTAAAAGGTAAAAAGCAGGAACGCAAATGGAGGGTGCTTTCAGCTTTCACATTATTAATGACTCTTCAAAAAATCGGCGAGTTTTCCAATCTTCTCTGAGAAGCGCTTGAAGGAGCTCACAGATGAAACTGACCTTCAAAATGTTCTTTGGTCTTTAGTTAAGAAATTCGCTCGCCATTATGGCATCATTAGGGAAACAAGGATAAAATTACTCCATGGTTAATGACCTATAGTATCTCCCCACCAAAATTTGTTTCAGATCTAATAAAACTGTGCTTAACACACTCGGATGAGTTATGAGGACTGTTCTGCAGGGTATTAAAATGTGGAAAATAGATTTTCCGAAGCTGGGGGGACTGGACTTTTTGAATCAGATAGCAGAATGGAATTTTCTGGGCAATAAATTCTTCCATGTCTCAATTTCATCTCGAGCTCTCTCTCTCCTGCCTGCCTCTGCCCCTCTCTCTCTCCCTCATACTCTCCCCCCAGCTCTCTCTCTCTCTGTCTCTCATCTTTTCCTAAAATACTGAAGCAACGTAGAAACCTTTTGAATTTGAAGCCTACATAAACTTTGAGAAAATCATAGGTGCAAAGGCCATCTGCGTGTGACAGTAAGCAGCTGCGTGTGTGCACACATTGTCATGGGTCCTGCCTGTGTCACAAGAGTGGAGGCAAGGAGGCAGGTTTCCCCACCACCCAAGTGCCTCTGTTCACGCTCAAGGAGGGAGTGCCACCTTTCAGCTCTCTACTGCTGGCCAGGCTGCCCAATCTCACCCTCTGCCCCCAAATCACAGGGCATACCCTTGCTCATGAACCTTCCTAATACAACCCTTCCCCCACCCGGGCCTCGGCACACACCAAGGCCAGGTGTCAGCCTGTATGAAGGTACACCTGTCCTTGTCCACCCCAAACTTCATGGTAACGAGAGAGGGGTTGGCTGCACTGGCCTTGGGAAGGGTCAGAGCTGCCCTGTTTTGCACACGTGCGTGCCCATGAGCACATGTTAGCACTATTGATGGTGCACACCCAGACACCCTGGCCAGCCAGTCTGGAGGCTGAGACCTGAGCCCCAGGCCCAAGCAGTGGCTGAAGGTTTTCGGGGGCTGGATACTGCCGCGGAGAGAGGTGGCTGGCGAGGTAATGGCATTTTGCTCTCTTTAAACTTTAATCTTTCCTATTAATTCCCTGCAACTGGAGAATGTGTGAGAGTTAATGTTCCGTGAACGTGTTTCGCACTCGGCAGTCTCTTCGAGCTAATTACCTTCAGGTGCTAAATGGAGGGAAATTGCAATCCATTTGGATGTGAAAAAATTTCGCCTTCCCATCCCCTGTGAGACATCCTTTTTCCTGAGTGCTGCAGAAAGAATGCTCTCTGGGTGGGAGTTTTTTTCCTAATGTTTTTTTTCTTTGGCCCTCTCCCCCGCCCTCTTTCTCCAAGAGTCTGGGTTCTGCAGGACAGTGGTGGTTGGAGACCGGAGGAGGCTGGGCCTAGGCTCAAGGTCCTCATCTGGGGTGGAGGCCAGGTGGGAAGGGACTTCATGCCGGGGAGACACCCCAGCTGAGAATCTCGCCCCCGCCCCTTGGAGGCCCTGGAGTGGAAGTGTATTTACACGCTTAATAACACGCTTATTACCAATGTTTCTCAGCTGCTAGGTTTTGAATACAGATATAATAGAATTTTACAAGCCACATAAAAGCTGTCCTTCTCTTGGGCCCTTAACTGGGTGGCTGGTAGGGCGCAGGACAGGGCATAGAGAGTGGAAAAGACAGGGCACTTGAGGAGGGAAGGAGTGAAAATGAGCCAGAGAACTAGAGAAGAAAAAGAAGCAGAACGGGAAGAAGATGGGTCTATGCCTGGGGCTGTATGAAGATGAGAAGGGGTAGGAACGGGTCAGAACTTCTGTCTCCATGCCACAGGAAACTTGGAGCACCAGGAGGAAAGCGCTAAGGCCAGGGAGCCTTCTCCCAAAGCCCTTTAGGTCTCAAGAGAGCACGCCCACCTGAGTGAAGCACCTATGCCTCCAGCCCCATCCTTGACCTCTGATCTCAGACCTGGAGCTGAACAAAGCCTCACAAAGAGAGACATCTAATTTGACCACCTCCCTCTGTCCCGGGTCCAACCCACTGGCCCTTGCAAACCCCATTCCTTAACCTCGGCTGAGTTAGGGAGCTGCCCAAACAGAACATTTTGCTTCTCCGCCAGACAGGAGAGAATCTGGTTTTAAAAGCACAAGACAGAACCCTTCCAGGATAAGCAGTGCTCCACTTAGAAGAAGATTTGGATGTCCTCAATGGCCCTGGGTTTCACCCTCCCCACGGGGTTCCCTCTCTGACCTCACATATGTCCTATTTGTGAGGGGACAGCCATTCTTTCCGACAATGAAGAACCTATGTCAAGAGAATATATTGGGAAAATATAGAAGTGACTTAGGTTTATTTATTTTTAAAAGCTTTTTTAATTCTGGAGAATTAAAAATATATTACAAGAAAAAAAATGTTCCATAGAATTATCACCTAGCTTCAACAATTATCAACACATAGCTGATCTTATCCATATGTCCCTGCAGTCTCCCCCAGGATTATTTGGAAACAAGTCACATGTTTCAAATCAGTTCATCCATACATATTTCAATATATATTTCAAAAAGTTAAAGTTAAGGACTCTGGTTTTTGTTTTGTTTTGTTTTGTTTGAGAAGGAGTCTCATTCTGTCACCCAGGCTGGAGCACAGTGGCGCTATCTCAGCTCACTGCAGCCTCCGCCTCCCAGATTCAAGCGATTCTCCTGACTCAGCCTCCAGAGTAGCTGGGACTACAAGCACGTGCCACCACACCCAGCTAATTTTTTGTATTTTTAATAGAGACGGGATTTCACTTCACCATGTTAGCCAAGATGGTCTCGATCTCCTGACCTTGTGATCCGCCCACCTCGGCCTCCCAAAGTGCTGGATTATAGGCATGAGCCACTGCGCCTGACCTAAAGTTAAGGATTCTTAACATAACCACAACACTATCATCTCACCTAATAAAAATTAATTGTAATCTCTTACTCTCATGAAATATCTATTTGGTGTTCAAATTTCCCTGAATCGGATTCTGATCAAGATCCACAAATTGTGTGCGGTTGATGTGGCTCTTAGGTTTCTTTTATTCCATAGTTCACACTTCTTTCTTTCTTTTATTTATTTTTTCCCCTTCTTGCAATTTACTAAAGAAACTGTGGGCCATTTATCCTGTGGAATTTTGTTCATTTTGGGTTTTGCCAGGTGCACACCTGTGGCATCTTTTAACATGTTTCTCTCTCTTTAAATTGGTAGCTTCTAGAGTTGTTTGGCTTCAGGCTTGATTTTTTTTCTTTTTCTTTTCTTTTTGCAAGAATATTTTACAGGTGGTGTGTCCTTCCTATTGCAGTACGTCAGGACCACATAATTTCTTGCTGTCTTTCTTTTCATAATATTAAGACTAATCATTGGGTTCCATTGCTGTCAACCTGATCCATCCATTACAAAATCCTTCCGGTTTTTTTTTCCCCCTCCACCGGCTTTCTATCTCATGGGTTTGCAGCCATTTACTATCATTGACTACATCTATTATTTCATTAGAGGTTGTTGGATTAGCTTTTAAATTGTTTATGTTCCCCAAATTTTTATTTAGAAACATTTTAAACCTACAGGATCCTTCATTGTTTCAGTGAACGCCCATACACTCTGCCACAGATTCGCTACTTTGTAACTAGTTCCCACAGTTGCTCTCTCTCTCCCTTTCTCTTTCTGAAACATTTGTGTTAGTCGTTGACATAGGATGTTTCACTCCTAAATTCTTCAGCATGTGTCTGTTAAGAACAAAGACATTATTCTATACTGCACAGTGCAATGATCACTTTCAGAAAATGTAACAATTATCTGATATAGAGACCATATTCAAAACCCTTCAACTATCCCAATAATGCCCTTTATAGCTACCCTCAACCCCATTCCAAGATCTTGCATTGCATTTATTTATTTTGTCTCTTTTGTCTCTTGAATCTCCTTTATTCTGAAGCAGTTCTTCAGCTGCTGCTGCTGCTGCTGCTGCTGCTGCTTCTTCTGCTTCTTCTTCTTCTTCTTCTTCTTCTTCTTCTTCTTCTTCTTCTTCTTCTTTCTTTTTTGTCTTGCATGAACTTAGTAGTTTTGGAAAATCCAGGAAGAATGTCTGGCAATTTAGACTTGTCCGATGTTTCCTCATGACTAAGTTAAGGCTAAACATTCTGGGCTGGGATACGTGTCAGTGACGTGTCCTTCTCAGCGCATCACATCGGGGACACACGATGTCAGTTTCCTCCATTACTGGCAATCATTTTTAAGGTAGTATCTAGATTTATCCATTGTAAAGGTGCCCTTTCCCCTTTATAATTAATACATGATCTGTGGGGGAACTTTGACACTGTGTGAATATCCTGTTCTCTCTCTCTCTCTCTCTCTCTCTCTCTCTCTCTCTCTCTCTCTCTCTCTCTCTGTCTGAGACAGAGTTTTTCTCTGTTGCCCAGGCTGTAATGCAATGTCAAGATATTGATTCACTCATAAAGTCTTCAGCATGTGTCTGATAAGAACAAAGACATTATTCTATACTGAACAGTGCAATTATCACTTACAGAAAAAGTAACAATTATCTGAAATATAA
>CAUYQU010096286.1:0-10408 GCA_963574635.1 Cheracebus regulus
AATCACTCCCCAGCAATTGCATAGCATTTCACAGGTTTAAATAAAATATTGGTTGGCTGCTTATGTGTTATTTTCATCCCCTATTCCTTCCTGTCTCCATTGTTAAACACAATTATTGGAATAAAAGAGGTTTTTAATATCCATTTTTAGACTGTATTCTAGCCTGGGCAATAAAACAAGAATCCCATTCTCTCTCCCTCTTTCTCTTCCTCTTTCTTTCTCTCTTTCATTCTTTTTTCTTTCTTTTGCTGTTTCTTTCTTTCTCCTTTTCTCTCTTTTCCTAAAATCTCTTCCTCTTTCTTTCTCTTGCATTCTTTTTTCTTTCTTTTGCTGTTTCTTTCTTTCTCCTTTTCTCTCTTTTTCTAAAATCTCTTCCTCTTTCTTTCTCTCTTTCAAAAAAAAAGAAAAAATACTTAGGAATATACTTAACCAAGGAGATGAAAGACCTCTACAAGGAAAACTATAAAGCACTGCTGAAAGAAATTGTAGATGACACAAACAAATGAAAACACATCCCATGCTCATGGATGGGTAGAATCAATATTGTGAAAATGACCATACTACCAAAAACAATCTATAAATTCCATGCAATTTCTATCAAAGAGAGACCTTGATGCTTCTTGTTCAGTTCAGCATGTAAAAAGTGCCATATTTGGGGGCATTTGTTTCTGAACCTCAACAAACTCAGTAAATATTTGTTGAATTAATGCATGCATGTGTCAAAATAAGTGAATGAATGAATTTGAAAATAATTTAATAAGTTAACAACTTTATTGATTAAATATGTATATTTTATATTATTCAGGGAATTGTGGGAAAAATGCTTTAACTCACAAGTGAAGCTCAAATAAAAAGAACTTTAGAAAATATTAGGAGATTATTCCTTTTGGGAAGTTTTGCAAAATTTAGCTTATTTGACAATATGTTTGAGGGTGAGCAAATAGGTGGGAGGACTCATTGATACCTAGCATACCGTGTTGTACTTCCACACATTGAAATGTACCATGTAAAACTTTTTTCCTTTTTAGACAAAAAAAAAAAAATTGCAATTTTAACATAATATGGTGAGGGTCAATGATAGTACAAGACGTTGTAGATCACTGATGAGAGGCAAGAGTACTAAGGAGAAGAACAGAACTGTGAGGCAATAGGACATGGCAAAGTATGTTTTGACAGAAAGCCCAGGAATAGAAACAACACAGAAAAGACCAGGACATTCTTGCAGTTAAAACATAAAGGGAAGCAGATTATATTGTCTTTGGATGTCTGGTGAAGGCCAGGCAATGGAAAAAGGATCACCCATTATTTTATCGCCCACTTCACAGGGTTGTCCCAGACCCATTCACTGGTTAGCTTTCTCTTTCTCTTTGACTAAACTTCCCAAAGCAGTTACAAATTCTCTGATGCAGGGTATTCCTTATCTGTAGCAATCATATCTAGCATATGATTAGCAATCAATTATTATATTCCAAGAGAAAAAAAAAAGGTTGAAAGGTGGGAAGCATGAAAGGAATAATAAAGGAAAAATGGAAGGAAGGAAGGAGGGAAGGAAGGAAGGGAGGAAGGGAGGAAGAAGCAGGAGGGAAGGAGGGAATCAACCTCTTCTCTTTGCTAAAGCATTCTAATCTTGCATAGTTTTCCTCAGGGGTTTTAGTTATTCTTCTGCCACTAGAGGGAAATGTCAACATTGTTTTCTTCTTATAACCAGAGGAATTCATAAAGTTGCTGCTCCTATACTGCCAGAGTCTATTTCTCTTAGCATTCAATATGAATCACATTTTCATACTTCTTCCAGCTAGGATCTTGAAAAATTAAAGCAGCATCTGAATAATATGTGAAATATCATAAAATACCTTACAGATCTGCTGTTGATAATCCTCATTATTGTCTCTCTTTATTCCTTAGAAACCAAATCCGTCACACATACACACACACACATCACCCACTGGCAAGAAGATATTTCCTCCTTGTATGCTTTATTCTCTTTTCAAAAAACAATGCTAGTTCTTAAGAATGGAGATTGTATTTCTCAGATATTCTTACTAAAAATGAACAGATTTTAAAATATATTTCAAAATGGGATAAATTTTGAGAGAGCGTGTTAAAGTTCTCCAGAGAAAAAGAACAATGTGTATGTGTGTGTGCACGCATGCACACATGTGCACATGTACGTGTGTAGAGAGAGAGAGGTTGTAAGAGAGATAAGGAATATGCAGTTATGGAGGCTGTGAAGTCTCAAGATCTTCAAGTGGCAATCTAGAGACCCAAGAGAGACAATGTTTCAGTTTGAGTTTTCAGCCCAAAGGCCAAAAAAGACCAATGTCTCATTTCATAGCAATTAAGGCAGTGGAGTTCCCCTCTACTCACAGGAGAGTCAGCCTTCTTATTCTATTAGGCCTTCAAATGATTGGATGAGGCCCCCCCACTTCAGGGAAGGCAATCTTCTTTACTCAGTCAACCAATTCAAATGTTAATCTCATCAAAAAACACCCTCACAGACACACCCAAAATAATGTTTGACCAAATATCTGGTCATCCCATGACCTCATCAAGTTGACACATAAAATTAATCACAGAGAATTTACCTCCTTAACAATTATGCTGTGCTGTATCTGGTGCTATATTTGCTGGAAGAATAAGAGGAGAAAATGATCTTTCTCAACAAAAGGGATCCCTACTATTTGAGTTCTACCATCTAGACTCTTTCCCTATTCCTGCCATGGTCAGGCCTCCCAGGAGCAACAGCAGCCATTGTCCTTTCAATCTAGTGGGTTGTGCCCAGTGAGAGGCCATCACCCAGGCAGAATTGTTGGGTGGCCAGATGTCTCAGGGCCAGGTAAACTTGGAGGACCTAACCCTACAAAATAGAAAGTCCCAAATGTATGTTTTAGAGGTGGTTGTTTTGGAGGCAAACTGTAAAAGATGTCTCCACTCTTTGTGATATCTGTTCTGACTTGAGGAACATCTGGCTACCTTCTAATACTTGGTAACAATAAATAAAACAAATTTAAGAATGGAAAACTATTACTTTAATAGAAAATATTAAAATAATAGAAATAGAATATTAATAGAAATAAAATCTAAGTAGAATAGTGGCTACCAGAGTGGGCAGCGATGGGCTATGCTAGTTATCCATTCTGCAATGTATGCACACTTCAAAACATGTTGTACACCATAAATATATACAATTTTATCAATAAAATGAATAAATAATAAAATAAGTAGAGACAGACAAAGAGATTATATTAGTGGCAAACCAACATTATACAAGAGACCTGAAGGAAGAAAAATGCCAGATAGGTCATGCTAACAGTTTTCCTACCATCAATGAATGTTTACTATTTTCTATACACTGCTCTAGATTGATTGATTGATTGATGATTTTATTTTCTGAGATGGAGTCTCACTCTGTTGCCCAGGCTTGAGTGCAGTGGTGCAATCCTGGCTCACTGCAACCTCCACCTCTCTGGTTCAAGTGATTCTCCTGCCTCAGTCCTTGAGTAAGTGGGACTACAGGCCCACATCACCATTTCCAGCTAATTTTTGTATTTTTAGTGGAGACAGGGTTCTGCTATGTTGGCCAGGCTGGTCTTGAACTCTTGACCTCAGGTGATCCACCTACCTCGGCCTGTCAAAGTGCTGGGATTACAGATGTGGGCCACTGTGGCTGGCCTAGACTTACATGCATTGTCTTAATCTCAACAATCATTCTATGAAGTAGGTACTACTGTTAATCCTTAAGGAATAAGGCTCAAATATTTTAAGGCAGTTTTGGGGTAATGCTCCACAGTTAAATCTTTGGAGGCCTGGAATCTTAAATCAATTTACCTGACTCCCATAGCTATGTTCTTATTGCTCTGGTGTATTGCCTCCTATTTATAAAGAAAGTTTCTCAACCTAAATTAAAAGGATCTCTGGTTTTACTACTGACATGCTTCCAAATGAATCCTTTTGGATAGGCATTCTCTTTACTCCAATAGGTAGACATAGAGAATAAGGAGGTCAGGCTAAGATTCCACTGTTAGTCTACCTACCACTTTGTTGTCAAGCCTTTACCTATGAAATGTGGAAGCAATAAGTTACTTAACTTCTCAACTTCAGTTTTTGAGTTCATAGACTAGGCTTAATGCCTACCACTAATTAGATCACAGTTAGGTCAAATGAGAGAATTTATGTAAAAATTCTACAGAATTTTCTCTACTGCCCTATATGTCCCCCAATATGTACTCCCTCAGCCAAGTGACAGTAGACACCCTTCAAAGAGATTGTATAGAATTCCCATGGTGCCCAATCAAAACTCATATTTCTGGGAGTACACCAAAGTTCCAAGGGCTCTTGATCTAGGAGAGGACCCCTCAGTAAATAGCATTCTCTAGGAAATGACAGAGTATCTGCCTCGTAAAACATTGTTCTATTCTTCCCTGCTTACCTTGCCTACTGTTGACTGGTGTCTCACAAATGTAAAACTTTTTATTTTACTTTTTGGTGGTGATCTTTTAAGGATCTAGTTCTCAAGATGGACATTCCCAACTTGGAAGGTGTTATTACTATTATTATATTTTATTTTCCAGTGCTCTAAATTTTTACATGTGTCATTTTCAAAAATTTAGATTTTGAAATAAAAACAACTAAATGAATATTATCTAAAAATGGAATCTTTGAAAACTTATGGCAACTTGCCCTCATTTCTGAAAACTGAGACAATTCTGGTATATTGCAACACCGTTGAAAGCCACTGCTTGAGAGTCTCAACCAAAGAAAGTTTCTCACCACTCAGTTTGGTAAAATGATAAATAACTTTTAGTCATCAGGAAAAATACATGTCAACAAATAATGTTTATCTAGACTTAATCATAGGCTATTTATGGGATTGCTGATATTCTAGATGAAGTAGAAATTTCTTTAAAAAATAATTACAAAGCTGCTTTGTCTTGTTTTGTCTGTTTTCTTTATTTGATTCAAAAGTGAGAATCAAACTTTTTAGATTATTTCTGCTAGAAACCTATGGGAAAATGTATTTTTGGTGGGAGTACGGTAGCGATATATATTTGCTTGGCCTGAATGGAGCAGTTCTATCTTGATCTGAGGAGTGTATCTGGTGATGAATTTCTTATGACAGGGGCACAAGTAAGGGGGTGTCCTTGAACAGGGCCCAGGCATAGAGGTGTTAAACTTTCCTGCCTCCCTCAAATTGCAGTGAAGTATTTAAACTTACTGAGTCCTTAGAGTGGGAGCCAACTGGATCTACTCAAGTGAGAGATATCTTAGGTCAGCTTCCCTCAAGGCAGAGCCTGAGAAAGGAATTTTTGTGAAGGCAATTTATTGAGGAAGTGCTTTCAGAAAAAAGAAAGAGGGAAGTGGGGTAGGGTAGGGGTAGAAAATAAGGACATGGCCTCAGCTGGGGCTACCTTCAGCCTGTGGCCTGCAAGGAATGCTGGAGCATGAATTATGCCACAAGGTTAGTCTGACTTGGAGATGAGGGGGCTGGTAATACATAAGCCCTGTCAGTCAGTCATGGGTGGTTGGCTGCCTTCAGGGAAGTGGCTTCTCTGCAAGGGCAGCTCTCTGAAGAAGCAGAAGCTTTGGACCCTTAGCAGTGAAACTCAAGGCTGTTGGGGGATGGTTGTGTCCACTCAGTGAAGGGAATCTGAGCAGGATACCAACAGTATCCACTACAGTAAGAAATTTCTTTCTCTTTGCATCTCAAGAATTTAAAAAAAAGGAAGGAAGGAAAGGAGGGAGGGAGGGAGGGAAGAAAAATTATAAAAAAGAAAAGTAGATTAATTTCCTTGATTTTATTTAAAGAATTTTAATAGGACACTTGGAATAAATGTTTTTACTAAGATTTCAGCCAGAGAAAGACTTAGACTATAATTGTGATCGAAATCTTTTTGGTTTGCTAGTAATTTGTGGTGATATAATAATTCCTGAAGCTTAAATTTAATCTGCTTTCCACAAAACCACAATGAAAATTAGTTATATGCAAAACATTATTTCCTTAATTACTCCTCACCCCTGCCAAGACAAGTTTCTCTGTTTAATATGTAACTTTAAGCCTTTAAATCAGAACTTTTCACTTACGATTATTCATTTCTCTCTCTTATGACCAGCATATAGTTTCATAAAGGCTTAGTTTGGAAGCACCAGCAAGATAGCCAAGGGGTAAAATGGTTGGAGTGAGATGCTGACCAGTAATGAGTGCTCGGGGAACTATCAGCTGTCTGACCAACTGCCCCATATAAGGGGAGGCTACTCTCAGCTTTAGCCCAATATTGCCATGTGACAATGCAAGCAGTGATGCCAAGTTATTTTAGTTTTTTCAAGAGAAGATGAAAACTCAGGTTTTTTATACAAATAACCCTATTTTTGCAACAAACTTAAATTTGTAATACTGTGTAAGTCAACTGTGCAGAGTCCAGAGAGCCTCCAGTGTCACTGGTTTTCTTTTGGAGGTCTGCTTGCACATGGCTGCTAGACTTGAAGTTACTGGAATGCAAACTATACATCTCATTTATCTTTGTGTCATGCACAAAAAGGAGCTTTGCATTTCATAGACACTAAATATTTATTAAATGATTGGTTGAAAACTTTTGGAAGCTATTAGCATTTGTCATTTGCCTATATTTAAGAGGTGTGGTTTATCTGGGATTGCTTTGCTAGAGATCCAAGGATAAAAACTAGCATTCTCAGTCTACAGGAGTTCACAGTATATGATAGAACAAAGAAAA
This sequence comes from Cheracebus regulus, assembly GCA_963574635.1. Classification (NCBI taxonomy): domain Eukaryota; kingdom Metazoa; phylum Chordata; class Mammalia; order Primates; family Pitheciidae; genus Cheracebus; species Cheracebus regulus. The sequence continues at coordinate 6,729 of CAUYQU010096286.1, forward strand.
ATCAAGCCCAGAGGTGGTGGCTCACACCTGTAATCCCAGCACTTTGGGAGACCAAGGTAGCTGGATTGCTTGAGCTTAGGAGCTCAAGACCAGACTGGGCAACATGGTGAAACCCTGTCACTACAAAAAAATTAGCTGGGTGTGGTGGTGCATGTCTGTGGTCCCAGCTACTCAGGAGAATGAGGTGGGAGGATTGCTTGAGTCCAGGAATTTGAGGCTACAGTCTGCAGTGAGGCACTGCACTTCAGCCTAGGTGACAGTGAGACCCTGTCTCAAAAAAAATCAAAAAAAAAGAGAAGAAAGAAGGAAGAAAGGAGGAAAGGAAAGGAGGGGAAAGGGAAGAGGGGAGGAGAGGAAAAGGAAAAAGGGGAGGGGAGGAGAGGAAAGGAGGAAAAGGAAAGGGAAAAGGAAAAGGAAAGAAAGAAGAAAAATCAGGGAAATGTACACTCAACTAGCTCCCAGAGTGACAGATGAGAAGAGAAGAGACATTAGAGGAGAATGGACAGCAAGACTGGTTGAGGAGTGGGGCTCACGTGCCATGCTCGGAAACCTGGCTTATAGCATAAGAGTGAAGGAAAGACGAAAAAAAAAAAATCAAACAAGGAACAGGGTGAGCACATTTTGAGGAAGGAGCATGAGCAGCAGCAATGTGGCCTCAGCCTCATGCTCAGCTAGGGTCTGCTAAGCTGCAGTGCCCCCTTACCTCCTGTGTGACTGAGGCCATGAAGATGACACATCTGTCTTTGCATCACCAAGCACTTCCAGATGGCCAGGGCCCATCATGTGGCCCCTGAATGTAGCCAGGGTGTCATCTGTGAATTTCTCACGTCCTGAGTCCCTAGAGCTTGGCGCAGCCTCTCACTCAGTGAGCTGAACTTGTGTTTACTGCAAGCAGGGAGGAAAAAAGGACCGCTGTGAAGTTTACCAGAAGCAACGTTTCCGGCAGCCCAGTAACAGCTGGAAATGGCTAGCTAGGAGACTATGGTTGTGAATTAAATAGCTGGAGAATAAAGCTAAAAGAAAAGCACTCCTCTCATTAAACAAAGACCTCCAGCCACTTGCAAGCTGCAAGCCGGTGGCACAAGGGCCAGAGACAGATTCACTTGCCCACTGTTGGTGAAAAGCAATTTGTTTGAATTAGTTGCTGTTAAAAGACTGGGAAGTTAACATTAGTGCCTTCACATCTGGTTTATCTTAAACCCCCAAAACTAGCTGACCATACTTAGTCTGTTTTGGTATTTTAATTCATTAACTGACATGCTTCCAACACCACTCAGGTATAAAGCTTAGTGTAGCAATAGAGCATCTTTGGAGAAAAAGATACAGTAACGTCACTAGTATGATTCATTTGTTGTATGCATATCCTGAAATAAATAAAAGTAATACAGTGAACCATAACAAGACTGAAGTCTTAACCTTCTTGCAGAGTCGCTCACTAGCCTAGAATGTCATTGAGATAAGATGAGATGAGAATATTGGCCTCTCCCAATTTCAACTTTCCTATAAATCCTTGTATTAATTGTTTCTTGGTAATATAAGCCTTGTTTAGATTAAAGACCAAACAAAAGAAAACTTCATCCTACTTTTAAAAAGTAAAAGATGTTTGTATAATTAATGTGTAAAAAATGTGTGCCTGAGACAACAGAATGCAACCTAAAGACAGCAATATGAATACGGGGATCATGAAGGATGAAAAACTTAGTCAACCACAAAAGGCATAGCTTGTAAACAAGGCAATACCCTGTCATTTAATTTATGATTAAATGACAGGGTATTGCAAAATGCATGCATGTATTAATAAAAAATTTTCCTAGAATTGAAAGTGTTTACAGATGACATTGCTGTAAAAGTGTTTGTATTATTTACTTTAGGCTGCTGTATATAACAAAATACCCATAGACTGGGTGGCTTAAAAAAACAGAAATTTATTTCTTATAATTCTGGAGGCAAAAGTCCAAGATGAGGGTGCCGGCATGGTCAGGTTCTGAGGAGGGCCTTCTTCCAGGTTGCAGACTGCCATCTTCTCATGGTGCCCTCAGGAGAGGGCAAAAAGAGATCCTGTGTCTCCTCCTCTTTATAAGGTCATTGATTTTACCATGAAGGCCCCACCTTCATGACCTCATCTAACCCTACTACCTCCCAAAGATTTTGCCTCCTAAAAGCATCATATTGAGGATTAAAATGTCAACATAAGAATTTGGGAGAGATAGAGACTTTCAGACCATAACAGTGTGTTAGTGTGCAGCAGAGCTGATGGGTAATAATCAGGAATCACCATTTGTGAATGGAAGTATAACCAGGTATAATGTTGCTCATTTTGAAGACATAGCTGAAAGCCTACAGAACAAGTTTTGTAAAAATAAAATAAAATAAAATTATTTGTGGTGTCTTCTACTGCAATAGGTGGGAGCAGATTTAAATAATGCCATTATATTTTTATGGTGTTTGATATGGTCCGGCTCTGTGTCCTAACCCAAATCTCATCTTGAATTGTAATCTGAATTGTAGTGTTTGGGGAGGGACCTTGTGGGAGGTTATTGCATCACGGGCCAGTTCCCCCATGCTGTTCTCATGATAGGGAGTAAGTTCTCATGAGATCTGATGATTTTCTAAGTGGCTTTTCCCCACTTCACGTGGCACTCATTCTTTCTTCTGCTGCCCTGTGAAGAGGTGTCTTCTGCCATGATTGTAAGTTTCCTGAGGCTTCCTCAGCCATATAGAACTATGAGTCAATTAAACCTCTTTTCTTTATAAATTACCCAGTCTTGGGTATCTCTTCATAGCAGTGTGAGAATGGACTAACACACTGTTAATGAATATCTTACTATTACTAAATAACATTTGGAAAAGACACAAGAGCTCTAGGAGAGACACAACCTCAGGAAATTATGTAATGAGAATAGTCTTGAAAATTTTAATTTAGACTAATCAAAAGTACTAAATGGCTTCAAATGGTACTCTTGTGAGTACTGTTGAAATGTGGTGGCAACATGTCTTCACAGCAAAATTTAAATCCAGTGTGGTATTGTTTTTAAAAGACTTGGAACTCAAGTCTGCCCACTGCATCTTTAGTAGAAACCACATTTTGCTAGAAACTTAAATTTTTCACTCATGATGAATATTGTAATTAACTCCATGAACTGGGCATGCTTCTGTGTCTGAACCATAGTGCGTTACTTTCTTTTTTTTTTATGAAAGAGAAAGAGGAAGAGATTTTAGAAAAAGAAAAGGAGAAAGAAACAGCAAAAGAAAGAAAGAAAAAGAATGAAAGAGAGAAAGAAAGAGGAAGAGAAAGAGGGAGAGAGAATGAGATTCTTGTTTTATTGCCCAGGCTAGAATACAGTCTAAAAATGGGTATTAAAAACCTCTTTTATGCCAATAATTGTGTTTAACAATGGCGACAGGAAGGAATAGGGGATGAAAATAACAAGCAGCCAACCAATATTTTATTTAAACCTGTGAAATGCTATGCAGTTGCTGGGGAGTGATTTACTTCCAGTTATGTGGTCACTTTTAAAATAGGTATACTGTGATACTGAGAAAAATATATGTTTTGTGGATTTGTGGGAGGAGAGCTCTGTAAATATTTGTTAAGTCTAGTTGTTCCAGGTCTGAGTTCAAGTCCTGGATATCCTTGTTGATTTTCTATCTCATTGATCTATGTAATATTGACAGTGTAG
>CAUYQU010096288.1:0-33749 GCA_963574635.1 Cheracebus regulus
AAAAAAACAAAGAAAAAAAAAATAAAACAAAACTTTCAAAACCCCCTTGGTTACATTTTTTTTAATTTTTTTTTTTTTTTTTTTTTTTTTTTTTTTTTTGAGATAGTTTCTTTCTTGTTGCCCAGGCTGGAGTGCAATGGCACAATCTCGGCTCACAGCAACCTCCACCTCCTGGGTTCAAGTGATTCTCCTACCTCAGCCTCCTGAGTAGCTGGGATTACAGGCAATGTGCCACCATGCCCCGCTAACTTTGTATTTTTAGTAGAGGTGGGGTTTCTCCATGTTAGGCTGGTCTCAAACTCCTGACATAAGGTGATCCACCCACCTCAGCCTCCCAAAGTGCTAGGATTATAAGCGTGAGCCACCACACCCGGCCTGATGATTTTTTTTTTTTTTTGAGATAGTCTTGTTCTCTTTCCACGCTGCAATGTAGTGGGGCCATCTTGGCTCACTGCAACCTCTGCCTCCCAGGTTCAAGTGATTCTCCTGCCTCAGTCTCCTGAGTAGTTGGAATTACAGGTGCCTGCCACCGCGTCCAGCTAATTTAAAAAATATTTTTAGTAGAGACGGGGCTTCACCATGTTGGCCAGGCTGGTCTTGAACTCCTGACCTCAAATGATCCCACCGCCTTGGCCTCCCAAAGTGCTAGGATTACAGGTGTGAGCCACCTCGCCTGGCCCAATTATTATTTTAAATAATTACTTTTATTATTATTTTTGAGACAGGGTCTCTGTTGCCCAGACTGGAGTGCAGTGGTGCCAACTTAGCTCACTGCAACCGCCGCCTTCTGGGTTCAAGCGATTCTCCTGTCTTAACCTCCCAAGTAGCTGGCTACAGGCATGTGCCACCATGTCCAGCTAATTTTCCTATTTTTAGTAGACACAGGGTTTCACCATGTTGGCCAAGCTGGTCTTGAACTCCTGGCCTTAAGTGATCCACCCATTTTGGCCTCCCAGAGTGCTGGTATTAACAGGTGTGAGCCACCACGCCCAGCCTAAATAATTACTTTAAAATATGGGATCATAGGCTGGGTGCAGTGGTTCATAAATGTAATTCTAGCACTTTGGGAAGCCGAGGCAGGCAGATCATGAGGTTAGGAGATGGAGACCACCTTGGCCAACATGGTGAAACCCCGTCTCTACTAAAATACAAAAAATTAGCCGGGTGTGGTGGCGCGTGCCTGTAGTCCCAGCACTCAGGAGGCTGAGGCAGGGGAATTGTTTGAATTCAGGAGGTGGAGGTTGCAGGGAGCCGAGATCGCGCCACTATACTCCAGCCTGGGGACAGGGCAAGACTGTCTCACACACACAAAAAAGAAGATCCTCTAGCCCAAATGCCTTCATCACATTCGCAGTTGGAGAAGCTTGAAAAGGTTAGATAACGGGCCACGTGGCTTTTCGGTGGAAAGAGCTAGGCTGTAAGACACCTCTGACTCCATTGTTTTCTCTTACTCTCCTTTCCTGATTTAAGGCATTACACCATTAAAGACAGTGTCATTTGGCAGGGCACGGTGGCTCACGCCTGAATCCCAGCACTTTGGGAGGCAAAAGTGGGTGGATCACCTGAGGTACAGAATTCGAGACCAGCCTGGCCAACATGGCAAAACCCTGACTCTACAAAAAAAAAAAAAAAAATTAGCCAGGTGTGATGATGGGCGCTTTTAATACCAACTACTCGGGAGGCTGAGGCAGGGAGAATTGCTTGAACCCGGGAGGCGGAGGTTGCAGTGAGCAGAAATCGCGCCACTGCATTCTAGCCTGGGCAACAAAGCGAAACTCCCTCTCAGAAAAAATAATAACTTTTTTAAAAAGACTGTCATTTGACGGAGTTACTTCCTTGATCTTTGGCTGCAACTAAAGACCTAGCCTCACTGGCTTTTCTTTTGTTAGGTTGGACCAGCTCTTGGCTTCTCTCGCCCTATGAGGCAGTGGAGGCTGGCCTCGCATGGTAGTCCTCCATCTTGCCATCTTTCCCTACCCTCCACCCCCCACCCACAAGCTGCTCTCCTCTCTCCTTCCAACATTGTTCTCTTTGGGAATATGCATGTCCAACTTCCCAAGCAGTCTGGGATCCAGAGGAAGATGACTCTTGGTTTAATGGAGTTTTTCCACAGTGCCTGAAGGTGCCCCAAGGATTTAGAAGGTTGGAGAACTAACAAAAAGCACGCCGCCATCCTGTGTCGTTTCGGCATGTCTGTGTTCTGTTAATATATGGAAGAATTAAGAGAAGTAATAACGAAGAAATAAGGGCAGAAACTCCACTTGGGAGTACTTGCTTAACCCTGAAAAAGTTCAAGGCTGTTGTTCAAGGTCTGAATTTTTCCCTTGAGATTCACTTGTTGTCCTTAAAGTCATCTTCAGACATCTGATCAAGGCAGCATCCGCGGAAAATTAAAAGGTGGGTGGCTGCACTGGGGCCTGTCTTGGCTCAGGGGAGCCGGTGAAGAGGAGTGTGATTTTTTTTTTTCCTTGACGCTGGATGATCAGAGAGGAAGCCCTCCTTGCCCACCAGGTATTTCTCATTCCTCAGGAGATACTCTGTGAGGGGGCGGCGTGTTTTCTCCATCCTGGCCCTTACCCTTAGACCCTCCTAAGTACCCGGGAGGACCACGTTTTTCATCGGAGGTTGAAATGGAACCTCCCCCATGGTGCCCGAGGAGACTCCCTTGGGGGCAGCGCCCCTCCTTCCGGAGGGCAGCATCCCGGCGGGGGCGGGCTCGGCTTTGATCCCAGGGTACCTTTTGTCCCTGGAGACGGTCTGCCAGCCAGGTACGTGGAGGAAGTGCAGCCCGCCCTCCGGGGCGCCGCACGGGGCTGGGGCGGGCCGGCGGCTCCAGGGAGTGGCGGCCGGGAGCCCGCGAACGCGGGTGGGCGCCGCCGCCTCACTAACCGGGAGACTCCGGGAAGTCCCGACGGGGTCCGCCGCTCGCACATAGGCTTAGCGTCCTCTAAACTCCATCCCTGGGCAGAGCCGCCGCACTTCTCACCCAAACTCGTAGAGCCGAGGGGTTGGGCGGGCGCCGGCGAGCGGGATTCAGGAACTCGTGGGCCCGGGCGGCGAAGCCCCTCCAGCGCCGGCCCAACCGCTCCGGGGCGGGGCCTTTGGGCCTCCGGCCGCCACAAGGCGCCGGAGTCCGCCCGACCTCCCTGGCGTCGCGGCCCGTCAGCCGGCGCCACCCGTCGACCGCCCTCAGCCGCCCGGCAAGGCGCGGCCTCCTCCGCCGGCGCGGGGTCCCCTGGTTAACCCCTGCCCGGCAGCGCGGCCGCTGATTGGAGGAGGCGGGGCACCGGGGCAGCGGGGACCCCCCCTTTCCTCCTCCCCTCCCCCCTCCCCTCCCCCCTCCCCTCCCCCTCCTCCCCCACTGTCGGAGCTTCCCCACCCCCCCCAGGACCCCCCCCCACTGCCTCCCAGCCGTGCAAATCTCGCGAGGAAACACGCGGTTTCACTAGTGTGTTTACACCGATCACTACTAATCCGGACCGAACCGATCCGGATTAAGGGGCCGGAGGCGGGTCCCGGGCACCAGCGGTTCCGACCCCCCCCGCCCTCCGCGCGGCACCCGAGTGGCCCCCAGCCGAGCGGGCCCCCACCTCCTGGCCCGGCCTGGGCCCTCCTGCGCCTCCCTTGGCCTTTGTCCGGCGCCAGGAGGCCGGTCCCGCGCCCCCCCGCGGCCGTCCGGGCCCGGGCCCGCGTCAGGCGCCTGGCTCTGTACGCGAGCCCGGGGATCTGCGGCCTTCGCGGCCCCCCTCCCCCGCCCGCCCTCTTGTGGAGCCCGGCGCCGGCGGCGGCTGCCCGGGCGGGGGTTTGCGGCGCTCAGGAGAGGCCCCGGCTCCGCCCCGGGCCTGCCCAAGGGAAGAGCAGAGCGTACCGCAGCCGGGTCGGGTCGGGGCCCCTCCCGGGAGGAGCGTGGAGCGGCGGCGGCGGCAGGTGAGAGGCTGAGCCCCAGGCCGGAGAGAGCGCCGGGCCTGGGGCATTAACCGTCCCGGGGACCCCTTTGGCCTGAGGAGCCTGCGACCTGGGCCCAGCTCTGGGCCGGCTCTGGACCGCAGCTCCTGGGCGCTGAGGCGGGAGGCGCTCCCGGAGGGCTGCGGGTCGCCGAGGGGCCGGGCAGAAGATGGGGGAGGCCCAAGCGGCCGGGGCCTGAGATTGGGGCCGGCGACCGGAGGAGAGACGGGGGCGACCCGGCAGCTGGAGGCTCTGGCAGCCTCCCGGGAGCCCCCGAGAGCCGGCCCTCCCTTCCTCTGTGACAGGTGGGCCTGGAGTTGGGGAAAGTTTGGAGCCGGCGAGGGGCGCCGGGACCAGGCCCCATCGCTCCTGCTTCCCGGCTGAGGGCTGCAGGGAGGATCCCAGTCAAAGGCCCCGTTGGAATTAGACGGAGTGGCTATTTCCTTAACATGAGTTGACATTAAACGGAATAGCCGCCCGGGCGTCATTTTCCGGGCCAGGCCTGGGGATGGAGGTTTGGGAAATGTTGCGAGAGACCTTGGGGTTTGGGAGAAGCTGCTACCTCTGCCATTCCGACCTCGATTAGGGCAGGGTGAGACGCGAGGAAGGCCACTCAGTGGAAACTCATTCTCCCAGTCTCTTTTTTTTCCCCTTTTTCTTTTTGTAAAGATGCATTTCAACCTTTTTGAGAATTTCCTAATTCCTCTCTAACCTGCACTTGCATGTGTGGGTGAAACTTGAATTTGTTACCCTTTCATTCTGCTTTGCTCCAGACGCTCAATCCAGGAAGGGAAATGAAACTGAAGGACTTGTAAAGGGGTTGTTACTGGAGATTGTGGAGTTGTTAGATTGCAGAGGAGAATGTTCGATTAATGTTTTCAGTAACTTTAAAATCACACCAACCATTCCAGCTGCTTAATAATGTTTTCGGAGGGGTTCTATATGTGCTTCTTTTCCACTGTTAATATTAAAGAGAGGTTTTCAATGGGTCGTGCAGGAGTTGGTCTCTTGCAAAGGATGGACATGTTTGCTGAAAGTAGCCTGTGCATTAATTGGTCATGGAAGTTTAAAAATGGTGTCCTCCGGCCCCTCCCTGCTTGGAAGAAGTGCTAAAAGCCGATGTCCAGAATCAGGAGAAACCTACTGTTCCAGGGAATGGTCAGAAAAAGACTTTTTAAAGGGGCTGTTATGGAGCTATATTAATTTCCTGAGTGAATGGAGGTGGATGGTTTTACCGTGAGGTTTCTATTAAATTTAAAATAATTCCTTTTTTCATGAGCTACTGTGAGCTCTTCAGAGAAAGGAGCTGTATAATCGTGTTTTTGCAGTTATTTGTAGCTTCTGATTCATGCTATATTCTTTTGAAATTATTGTCCATGATTCATATCTTTAGTTTAAGGACTGGTTCCTGAGTGGGAAATAAATATCTGAAGGTACTTAGCTAGATTCAAAGGCTTATTGAAGGAATTTTCTTTTTCCAGGCTAGTTCTTGTCTTGTTTTCTCCCCCTATGGTCAGCTTTTACAGAGATTATACGAAGAGTTTGAGGGGTTTATTTTTGCTGTTAAAATCAAATCAGAATTAGGGAAAAATAAGTGGCCGTCATAGAAGAGGACTTTTGAGCTGCTTTAGAACTTTTAAATGTATTACTGTTTGATGCAGCACATAGTAGTGTACCACTTGTATGCTATATTTATTTGAGATTCACCTGTAAGTGATCATTCAGTGAAATAATTACTGTGAGTTTTTTTATGCTAAATATTGCCTCCTCACATTTTAATATTTATGGCTTCACAGCCTACTTTTTCTTTTTCAGTAGAAATGATGGAAGAATTGCATAGCCTGGACCCACGACGGCAGGAATTATTGGAGGCCAGGTTTACTGGAGTAGGTGTTAGTAAGGTGAGTAAAATGATGATAATGAACACTATTCATATTCTAGTTTAAACACATTTTTTAAATGATTAAGAGCAATTTGAGTAGACCCTTCTGATAGATTGCAGGGGAGAAGATTTGAGTCTTAATTTTAATGAACTTTTAGATCCTACCAGTTATTCCAGTAGTCATTTAATATGGTACATTTGAAAATGTTCTATATGGGAATATATGTTTCTTCCTAATAGGAGAGGTTTCTCATGGTTCTTGTTACAAGGAAACTAACAGGATGTGTGTATAGATTCTCTGCCATATTTTCTTAAAACTTGTCAGTCGTTTAGAAAGAAACTGTTAATTATAAGGCATTGCATAGGTTTGTTACATTGGACTTTGAGGGTATTTATATGGTAGAGTATTGAAAAATTGGCCTCTGTGAAATCTCCAGAGTCTTACTGGTTGTCCCCAGACTGCTTTCTTGCTCTTCTCATTCTTCCTTCCTAGTTTTTATTTTTAGCATGAGAGCATAATATTAGATTAGGCCCTCATTAACAGGCAGGTGTGAAGTTAAGCGATGTTATAGTTTCCTATGCATCCTTATGTACCCTCTAGTCCATCCTTCCGCTCTCAGGATGATTTTAGTGCAATGTGTAAAATGTTTGATTTTAATACAGCATGTAAAGTATATTTACAGAATTTAAAAACTTCATTGATCTAAGATCACATTATTTGGGCTTGAGATGTGTGAATGTATGAGCTTTTGATTTTTTTTTGAGATGGAGTTTCGCTCTGTTGCCCAGGCTGGAGTGCAGTGGTGCAATCTCGGCTCACTACAACCTCTGCCTCCCTAGTTCAAGTGATTCTGCCTCAGCCTCCTGTGTAGCTGGGATCACAGGCGCCTATCACCATGCCTAGTTGATTTTTGTATTTTTAGTAGAGATGAGGTTTCACCATGTTGGCCAGGCTGGTCTTTTTTTTTTTCTTTAAAGATACGGGGTCTCGCTGTGTTGCCCAGGCTGGAGTGCAGTGGCTATTCACAGGCGCGATCCCACCACTGATCAGCACGGGAGTTTTGACCTGCTCCATTTCCGACCTGGGCTGGTTCACCCCTCCTTAGGCAACCTGGTGGTCCCCCGCTCCCAGGAGGTCACCATATTGATGCTGAACTTAGTGTGGACACCCGATTGGCATAGCGCACTACAGCTCAGAACTCCTGGATTCAAGAGATCCTCCAGCCTCAGCCTCCCGAATAGCTGGGACTACAGGCATGCGCCACCACACCCGGCAGCCAGGCTGGTCTTGAACGCCTAACCTCAGGTGATGCACCTGCCTTGGCCTCCCAAAGTGCAGGGATTACAGTTGTGAGCCACCACACCGGCCGAGCTTTTGATATTTAACCAGTGTGATACAAGATTTCTTTCTGTGCTTTCCAAGAAATCCTGTCTCATGGTAACCTGGGTATTAATCTCCTGCTTTAGTTAGTAACTTCTTCAAGGAGAAGGCATGTTGAGGTTTTGTTGGAAAAATGGGCTTCTTTGATGAGTCTCACTGTTTTGGTGAGCTGGGATAGTGTTTGTTTTTTTGAGACAGAGCCTTGATCTGTCTCCCAGGCTGGAGTGAAGTGACACCAACTTGATCTCACTTCGCTGCAGCCTCTGCCTCCTGAGTCAAGTGATTCTCCTGCCTCAGCCTCCTGAGTAGCTTTGATTACAAGAATGCACCACCACGCCTGGCTAATTTTTTGTATTTTTAGTAGAGAGGGGGTTTCACCATGTTGGCAAGGGTGGGTCTTGAACTCCTGACCTCAAGTGATCTGCCCGCCTCAGCCTCCCACAGTGTTGGAATTACAGGTGTGAGCCACCATGCCCAGCCAGCTTGATAGTTTCTGTTTATTCAGCAAATACTGACCACCTACTCTATGCTAGGCATTGTGCAAGGTGTCAGGGATGATGCTTGAACACAGGGCCTCCACACCTGCAGTATGGAGAGAGATGATACTGTGATGAGATCTGTATTAGAGCTGTGACAAGGTGCTGTGGGAACACAGAATTTGTTACATATTCTCAATTAAATTAAGTGGTACTTTAAAGTGGCTATACTCCTGGATATTGTATATTGAAGTTACATGTACAAATGTAAACTCTCTGATCTAGGTGAAGTAGCTTCAAGTAGAAGTGAGCAATATATGTGAGTAGTAAATTGATGTCTAAATGACCTCTGATGTGTCTTTTAACTTGAAGATTGAGCATAAAGCTAATATCCAGATCTGTCTGTTTAAATGTCACCTGTCCCCCACTCCCCATAAGTCAGTAAGTTTGTCTTCAAATTGTGCGTAGTTTAAGCTCACTGATCTTTGTTGTTGGGGTTGTTGTTATTCTGTTTTTAGGTTCATAATGGCTGTATCCAAGTATACTTTTGATAGAGTAGAGCATAAGTGATAGGAATGAGTGACATTCAAATGTTGCTGTCTACGTGCAACTTAAAATCATGTGACTAAGGTGTCAGAAAACTTTAATACAGTAACCGATCTCTTTAATAGGAAATTCTACTTTTAACATAGAGCATTCTCTGTACAGAAAAAGAAATTTACCTACTTCCAGTTTTTTAGTTTGTTTTTGAGAGGGTCTCACTCTCTAGCCCAGGCTGGAGTGCAGTGTCGTGATCTTGGCTCACCTTAACCTCCACTTCCCAGTCTCAAGTGGTTCTCCTGCCTCAGCCTCCCAGGTAGCTGGGATTACAGGTGCTCACCACTACTGCCCTGCTAATTTTTTTATTTTTAGTAGAGATGGGGTTTTACTATGTTGTACAGGCTAGTCTTGAACTCCTGACCTCAAATGATCCACTTGCCTTGGCCTCCTGAAGTGCTGGGATTACAGGTGTGAGCCGCCATGCCCAGCTTTATTTCCAGTTGTTTTTATGCCATTAGTTGTATGTTATTTTGATATTTCCAGACATGGTAAGTGTACTGATTACAATTAATTTGTTACTTGAGGACTAGCAGGAGAGTATTTTTTTTCCCAATAACAAAGAAACTTGAAGAAAAAAATAAATTATTCTGTAGTTTGGAGAGCTGGGAAAATCTCCATTTTGTATGACTTGTTTTTAACAGTAAGACATTGTACCTCTCAGACTATTGATTTGAAATGGGGGTGTGGAGGGGATAATGATATTGAGAGAAAAGGGTGCTTTTGGAAAAACTCCTCTTCCTGGCTCTGAATTCTCATTTAGGATCATTATTTTCCCAATGAGAATATCATTCTGTTGATGACAGCGTTCAGTTTTTCAAAGATCAAAAAAGGTTTCAGCCCCTGCAGCTCCAAATGAGAGAACAGAGTGACTTCCCTGTGATGGTGCCATCTAGTGGGACTGGTTCAGGCTCTTGGGCTGTCTCTTGAGTTTCTCCTAACTATTCATATTTTCAGTACTTTTTGATGTCCATAGAAGGAAGAAAGTCAGTGCCACTATGGATTGTTTCCTAGTGGACAAGAGTGTTACAGGTAGCTACAGTCCTTGAACTTTCTGGTTATTGTAGATCTTCTATTGTATAACTTCAAGTTTTTTCCACTTGCAAGTTAGTTAATACACTCCATTACTTAGATTAAAACAAAATGGCCAGCTTTCCACATCTATTACTTATATTTAAGTTATTCATTACCTGTATTTAGGTTTTTAATTTTTTTTTTATTTCTAATTTTCTTGCATGGTGTAAATTTTTTTCTTTTCTTTTTTTTTTTTTGAGACAGCGTCTCACTCCATCGCCAGGCTGGAGTGTAGTGGTGCAATCCCGGCTCACTGCAACTTCTGTTTTCCGGTTTCAAGCAACTCTCCTGCCTCAGCCTCCCGAGTAGCTGAGACAACAGGCACGCACCACCACGCCTGGCTAATTTTTTGTACTTTTAGTAGAGATGGGGTTTCACCATGTTGGCCAGGATGGTCTCGGTCTCTTTTTTTTTAAAGTTGGGGTTTCACCCTGATGGCCAGGCTGGTCTTGAACTCCTGACCCACCTTGGCCTCCCGAAGTGCTAGGATTACAGGCATGAGCCACCCCACCCGGCGGGTCTCAGTCTCTTGACGTTGTGATCCGCCTGCCTCAGCCTCCCAAAGTGTTGGGATTACAGGCGTGAGCCACTGCACCCAGTCATGGTGCAAATTTTTAATTTTCTTGCATAGTGTGTTTATATGTACTCAGTTTCTTGATTAGCATATTCACTTCATTATAATGATAAACCAAAAGTCATTTGTTTTGGGCTTTGGGATGCACTATTTGACTTTTGTTTAAAAGATGAATGTTTTCTGTCATTCATGAATTGATGAGAGCGGGAAGTAGCATAATATGTACTAGAAAGTCTATAGTGGGCTCTCCTAGTCTAGCTGCCCCTTTTTAGGAGGACCTGGAGCCATCCTCTTAGTAGTTTTGAGGTGATAAGGTTAAACTGTTATGTCTTGTTGACCTGACATGTGAGCTGTCCTGCCTCTTTTTTAAGATCTCTTCCTGCAAGCACAGGATAATCTACTGCTAGTAATGTGAAACTGACTATATCTTGAAATCATATGTTTTCAATCAACCTGTTGCAGTTATATTCCACATACTGCTCCCTTTTGACAGTTTAAGTACAGATAGTCTCAGCAGTTCTGGAGACCATGTAAAGTAGGTAGAATTTCAGCCTTGCATGCATTGTTACTTGTACCTAGTTGAATATCAATGCTAATATAGTAGCAAATACTTACAATGCTATGTGCCAGGTACTGTTCCAAAAATACCACAAAAGCAGTAAGAAGTGAATTTAGATCTTCTATAACAGGGATAATGGTTAACAAATCTGTACGTAATCAACTCACTGGATTCTCCATTATCTCTTTATAAACCATACTGACTGATGCCCATCACATTGCTCCCACCAGTTGAATTATAGCCATGCCAAGGATCATTTTATGATAATTTAGACTTGTGTTGTAATTATTAAATTTAATATACAATTGCATAAACCAATGAAATGTGATTTCAGGTCAGGTACAGTGGCTCACTCCTGTAATCCCAGCACTTTGGGAGGCTGAGTTGGGCGGATCACGAGGTCAGGAGATTGACATCATCCTGGCCAACATGGTGAAACCCTGTGTCTACTAAAAATACAAAAAATGGGTCCAGGCATGGTGGCTCATGCCTATAATCCCAGCACTTTGGGAGTCTGAGGCGGGCAGATCATCTGAGGTCGGGAGTTCGAGACCAGCCTGACCAACATGGAAATACCCCATCTCTACTAAAAATACAAAAAAGGAAAATAAATAAGAATACAAAAAATTGACTGGGCGCAGTGGTACATGCCTGTAATCCCAGCTACTCAGAGGCTGAGGCAGGAGAATTGCTTGAACCAGGGAGTTGGAGGTTGTAGTGAGCCAGGATTGTGCCACTGCACTCCAGCCTGGGCGATAAAGTGAGATGCTGTCTAAAAACAAAAAAAAAAAAAGAAAAGAAAAAAAGAAATATAATTGCAAAGTGAAAAGTCGGTAAGGAGATATCTATAAAAACTTATGTTTTTAAAAATATCTGCAAGAATTCTTTTTTGTCTGTATGTGTGTGACTGAGTTTTGCTCTTGTTGCCCAGGCTGGAGTATAATGGCAGATCTCAGCTCATTGCAGACTCTGCCCCCCGGGTTCAAGTGATTCTCCTGCCTCAGCCTCCTGAGTTAGCTGGGATTATAGGCATGCACCACTACGCCCAGCTAATTTTGTATTTTTAGTAGAGATGGGGTTTTTCCATGTTGGTCAGGCTGATCTCGAACTCCCAACCTCAGGTGATCTGCCCTCCTCGGCCTCCCACAGTGTTGAGATTACAGGTGTGAGCCACCGTGCCCGGCTTTATTTTTATTTTTTTGAGATGGAGTCTTGCTCTTTTGCCCAGGCTGGAGTGCAGTAGCGCGATTCAGGCTCCCTGAAACCTCCACCTCCCAGGTTCAAGCAATTCTCCTTGTGTCTTCCTCCCAAGTAGCTGGGGTTATAGGCCCCTGCCACCACGCCCGACTAATTTTTGTATTTTTAGTAGAGATGGGTTTCGCCATGTTGGCCAGGCTGGTCTTGAACTCCTGATCTCAGGTGATCTGCCTTCCTTGGCCTCCCAAAGTGCTGGGATTACAGGCTTGAGCCACCGCACCGGCCCATTAGGCTCTTTTAAAAATTCTTAGTCCATTGCCATTCTGTTGAAAGCAATCTGTATTTTCCCTGCCAATTTTCAAGATTTTCTCTTTGTCTTTGATTTTCTATACTCTGATGTGGGCATGGGAGATGTTTCTAAGTTGGATTACTTTTATGTAGTCTGCTTAGGGTTCCTTGGACTTCTCAAATCTGTAGATTGCTATTATCCTATCAAGCGATTCTCCTGCCTCAGACTCCTGAGTAGCTGGGACTACAGGTGCATGCCACCACACTTGTCTAATTTTTATATTTTTAGTAATAACGGGGTTTCACCATGTTAGCCAGGCTGATCTCAAACTACTGACCTCAAATGATCTGCCTCCCTTGGCATCCTAAAGTGTTGGGACTACAGGTGTGAGCCACTGCACCTGACCAGTTATAGAATATTCTCAGCCGTTATCTTGTCATATATTGTTTCTGTCTTCTCCGGCATGCTAAACATATACCAGACCTTCTCACTGTGTTTTCTCTGCCTTTTGCCCTGTCTCTTGTATTGCTTCTTTTTGTTTTCTTATCTAAATACTTAGTAGTTTCTTGTGACCTATCTTCCATTTCATTAATTTTCTCTTTAAGTTTGCCTAATCTACATAAACCTACATGTTGAAATTTTATAAGGGCAGAGTCGCTCTTATCCTGAGGGTGTAGCCCATGGGTCTTCTAATGTATGAGGTGGCTTTCTCACACTCCCCTCATTGGGCAGGGCCTGGGCTTTGACTT
Organism: Cheracebus regulus; assembly: GCA_963574635.1. Taxonomy (NCBI): domain Eukaryota; kingdom Metazoa; phylum Chordata; class Mammalia; order Primates; family Pitheciidae; genus Cheracebus; species Cheracebus regulus. The sequence continues at coordinate 12,724 of CAUYQU010096288.1, forward strand.
TCTTCTCTCCTTATACTCCCAGGTCTCTTAAATTAGAGCTTAATTTCATAGATTTTTCTTTAGAATTTAATCTACAAATGACTTCAAATTGAAATAATTATTTTTAAATTTTAACTTTTAGAGACAGTATTTCATCCCCAGGTTGGCCTCGAACTCCTGGACTCAAGTGATTCTCCCACCTCAGCCTCCTAAGTAGCTGAGACTACAGGCATGTGCCACTGCAGCCAGTAGAAGTGATTTGTTTTTGAATTCTGGTCTATGTCTCTGGATTCTTGGCTTCTTATGGAAATAATTCTTTATTTCATGGTTTTGCAGTCAATAATATAAAACTAACACTTAGTGTGTGTGAACTCTTGTGTAATCATAAAGGTTTACCTCCTTGTGACTTTCACTGATCATCTGCTTCCTTCCTTCCTGCCTCTATGTGGTCAGCATTGGCATTGTCCTCACTCTTAGCCTTCATTTTATTTCTTGTTCTGTGTTTTCTTTTAGTTAAATTCAGATTAAATGGAAAGATGTCTTAAAATTAAATTAAATTAATTAATTTTTTTTGAGATGGAGTCTCACTCTGTTGCCCAGGCTGGAGTTCAGTGGTGTGATCTTGGCTCACTGCAACCTCCGCCTCCCAGGTTCAAGTGATTCTCCTGCCTCAGCCTCCTGAGTAGCTGAGATTGTAGGTGCACGCCATCACATCTGGGTAGTAATTTTTGTATTTTTAGTAGAGAGGGATTTCACCATGTTGCTTAGGCTGTTCTCGAACTCCCAACCTTGTGATCCACTGTCCTCAGCCTCCCAGTGCTAGGATTACAGGCCTGAGCCACCGCACCCGGTCTAAAATTTTATTTTTAAGAAAGGCCATGAGAGAGAAAACAAATAAGGTGCATTATCAGTGATTCCTTATTTCAAAACCTGGGTCTAGGGATAATTTGGCTTAGTTCTATTCTAGTCTTCCTCTCTACCTTGTCTGGGTCTCAAATTGTCAGGTTCCTCCTGCTGGTATGTTTCACTTGATCCTGGCTACTACTAGATGATGGGATTAGTTTAGAATCTACTTCCTAGTATGTCAGTGATGGTTAGCTAAGTACTTTTTTTTTTTTTTTTTTGTAGACAGAGTCTTACTCCATCGCCCAGATTGGAGTACAGTGGCGCTGTCTCACCCACTGTGGCCTCCATCTCCCAGGTTCAAGTGATTCTCCCGCCTCAGCCTCCTGAGTAGCTGGGATTATAGGCACCCACCACGACACCCAGCTAATTTTTGTATTTTTAGTAGAGACAGGGTTTCACCACATTGGCTAGGCTGGTCTCAAACTCCTGACCTCAAGTGATCTGCCCACCTTGGCCTCCCAAAGTGCTGGGATTACAGGCGAGCTACCTTGCCCGGTCAGCTAAGTACTCTTAAACAATTCTCTCTCTCTTTTTTTCTTCAATCTGCTTTAGTCTAAACTTAAACTGTTCTATTTGACTTCTCACAGTGCAGATACCCTGTTTCCCTAATCTGGAAGACTTGGCTCTTAAACTTTAGTCACATCTCTTTAATCATTCTTGGAGTACTCAATGACTTTAACCAGCTGGAGCATTCACCTTCTTATCTCTATTTCTGTTTGGTTAATTTAGGGGTCGCCTTTTAGATTAGTGTGAGGCCACAGAGCTTCTGTGATGGGGTCCTTTGTGCTGGTGCAGCTTGTTCCTGGTCAGTTTTTTCACCTTGACCCTGAAAGTCTATCAAGGTGACAGACTTGTTTCATAACTTGACTGTTCTTTCTTTCTTTCTTTTATTTTTATTTTTTCACTTAATTTTAAAAATAAGAGACAGGGTTTCGCCGTGTTGCCCAGGCTGGTCTCAAGTTCTTGAGCTTGAGCAATCCTCCTGCCTTGGCCTCCCCAAGTGCTAGGATCATAGAGGTGAGCCACTGCCCCAGGCTATTCTTGCTTTCTACCCAGTGAATACTTCTTTGCCAATTAGAGCAGTCTGAAGGATGTGGAACACCACTGAAAGGATTTTTTCTCAGTTCAATTTATTAGCTTTGCCTATTTTCCAAGGTTCTCATGGATACGTTGGGCTCCTTGCCTTCTTCCCACTCCCAACATACTAGTTTTCTTTTTTTTTTTTTTGGAGATGGAGTCTCGCTCTTGCCACCCAGGCCAGAGTGCAATGGCGCGGTCTAGGCTGACTGCAGCCTCTGCCTCCTGGATTCAAGTGATTCTCCTGCCTCAGCCTCTTGAGTAGCTGGGATTACAGGTGCCTGCCACCATGCCCAGCTAATTTTTGTAATTTTTAGTAGAGATGGGGTTTCACTGTGTTGGCCAGGCTGGTTTCAAACTCCTGACCTCAGGTGATTCTCCCACCTCAGCCTCCCAGAGTGCTGGGATTACAGCCGTGAGTCACTGTGCCTGGCCTCCAGCATACTAGTTTTCTAGAATCTTGTCTTTACTGTTTAAACATTGATTATAGTTATACCACATTGACCATCAGATATGAAGTGTCATTCCCCTCACAGATATATATCTTGTACTAGGAAATGCTCACTATAAGACTGAATTTTGATTGTTTTTGAAAGTTTAAATATTTAACTGGTAATTTTCTATGCAATTTGAGATACAGAGCAAAGTATGGGGTTTTCATTATAGATATATCTTTTTTTTTTTTTTTTTTTTTTGAGAAGGCCAGCTGACTCTTTATTGCTTTGGGAGCAGGGAGCTCAGGAGCTCTTGGTGGGGCGGGTCTGCTTCCTCTCCACCATCACAGGCTTCTGGCTGCGCAGGATGGCGCTGGCCCTGCGGATAGCTGCCATGCGCAGGTTGGGCCGGTACTTGTTCTTGCCTATCATGTGTCTGATACTGCTGAGCCCGGCGCAAGCATTGTTGTTGATGGTGGTCCGCATGTAGGAGGTGGCAGGCTTCCGCTGGCCAGATCTCCGCTTCATGACCACCATGACACCTTTGCCGTCGGCTGCCGCCTCCACGCCCACAGTCTTGGGGTGAATCAGCCCGTTGTAGCGGATGGAGTTGTGGGCCTTCAAGTTTTTGGGCTCGGTGCTGTAGGTCTGCTTGTTCCTCTTGATCAGGAAACTGGAGCAGTTCCGCACAACCATCCATTACAGATGCGCAGACATGGCGGTGGCTCCTCTCGCGTTGGCAACCTGAGGCGGAAAGAGTATAGATATATCTTACTCTTTTTTTTTTTTTTGAGACAGTCTCTCTGTCACCAAAGCTGGAGTGCAATGGCACGGTCTCGGCCCACTGCAGCCTCCGCCTCCCGGGTTCAAGCAATTCTCCTGCCTCAGCCTCCTGAGTAGCTGGGACTACAGGCACATACCACCATGCCCGGCTAATTTTTGTATTTTTAGTAGAGACAGGGTTTCACCATATTGATCAAGCTGGTCTCGAACTTCTGACCTCAGGTGATCCACTCACCTTAGCCTCCCAAAGTGCTGAGATTACAGGTGTGAGCAATTGCACCTGGCCCCCATATCTTACTTTTAACATATCCTTTTTCTAAAAAACTGCATCTGTAGCAAAGTATTGGAATAGGAGTAATACAACTTTGATTCTACAATCTACTAAGAAGTTAACTGGCATTAGTTAACTTAGGAGTCATTTCAATTCTCTGGGCACTTCCAATTTAAGTTTTTTTTTTTTTGAGACAGCGTTTTATTTATTTTTTATTTCTTTAAAGAAATGGTTTCGCCATGTTGGTCAGGCTGGTCTCAAACTCCTTGCCTCAGGTGATCCACCTGCCTCAGCCTCCGAAAGTGCTGGGATTACAGGCTCCAGTGAGCCACTGCGCCTGGCCTCTTTTTTTTTTTTTTTTTTTTTTTTTTGAGACGGAGTCGTGCTCTGTTGCCCAGGCTGGAGTGCAGCGGTGTGATCTCGGCTCACCACAACCTGTGCCTCCTAGATTCAAGAGATTCTCCTGCCTTAGCCTCCCTTAGGAGTTGGGACTACAGGCACGCACCACCATGCCTGGCTAATTTTTGTATTTTTAGTAGAGATGGGGTTTCACCAAGTTGGCCAGGCTGGTCTCAAACTCCTGACCTCGTGGTTTGCCCGCCTCAGTTCCCAAAGTGTGCACCTGGCAACATTTACCTTTTTATTCATTTTTTTTTTTTTTTTTTTTTATAGAAAGGGTTTCACCATTTTGGCCAGGCTGGTCTTGAACTCCTGACCTCAGGTGATCTGCCCGCCTCGGCTTCCCAAAGTGCTGAGATTACAGGCGTGAGCCACCACGCCCGGCCCCCTTTTATTCATTTTTATAAGTATGGTGGCATTAAGTTATTGTTGTACAACTGTCACTACTATCCATCTCCAGAACGTTTTCATCTTCCCAAATCGAAACTCCATGCCCATTAAATAATAACTCCCAATAGCTCCCCATTCCCCACCTTTCTCCCCAGCCCCGGCAACTACCATTCTGTTTTTCCATCTCTATAAATTTGACTACTCTAGGTACTAATGTGAATGAAATCATACAGTATTTGTCCTTTTGCCTGGCTTTTTTCACCTAGCATACTGTCTTCAAGTTCTATCTGTGTTGTAGTATATGACTGAATTTCACTTCCTTCCTTTTTAAGGCTGAGTAATATTTCATTGTATGTATATACCACATCTTGTTTATTCATTCATCTGTTGATGGACCCTTGGGTTACTTTTACCATTTGGCTATTGTGAATAGTGCTGTGAAAAAACAAATACTGCTGTTATGAAAATGACTGTACTCTGGCAGTCCCTGCTCTGAATTCTTGTGGCTACAAACCCAGAAGTTGAATTGTTGGATCATATTAATATGTACCTTTTTTTTTGACCTCCTCTTTGACCTTATTAACCTCCTCTCAGGGACAGCCAGAAAATGGTGGTTCTTTTAATTCACATTCTACAATAGCCTTGAAAGTCTTAGAAATTCTGTTAACATATGCAGATGAACTAGTAATGATAGTCAAATTGCAATTATTACAAATAGTATTACTGGCCCAGTAAGTAAGAACTAAGCTATCATGTAACTTGGTGAGTTACATAGGATAGCCTTTTATGTTAGTCAAACCATAGGATACTTTTAGAATATCACACATTTGCTAATGTGCTATCCAGATTTGCTGTACTAAAATTTTACTATATTTTATTTTGTTTTGTTTTTGAGACAAGGTCTCACTCTGTTGCCCAGGCTGGAGTGCAGTGGTGCCATCTCAGCTCGCTATAACCTCCGCCTCCTGGGTTCAAGTGATTCTTCTGTCTCAGCCTCTTAAGTACCTGGGACTACAGGTGGGTGCCATCACTCGCAGCTAATTTTTGTATTTTTAGTAGAGGTGGGGTTTCACCATGCTGGTCAGACTGGTCTTGAACTCCTGACCTCAAGTGATCCGCCCACCTTGGGCTCACAAAATGCTGGGATTACAGGCATGAGCCACCTTACCTGGCCAGAATTTTATTTTGAAATTGATAACTGAATTTTATTTTTTAAAAAATTTCCCTGCACAGGGAATTTTATTGATGACTCTAGTTTATTCCCTCCCAAAAGACCAACTGTATGCAACCAGGTTAAGTGGACACAACCTCACAATTTTATTGTCTTCATAATAAAAGATCATGCTTGTTACTGGATCACCTGTCCCCTTCTCTTGTTATCTCCTCCCAAGTCAACTGCTTGCATCCCTTAATAGCCAGTATTCTCTGAGATCTGCAGTTGGGCTCAACACACTCAAGCCTCAGCCCAGTCTTCTTTGTAGTTTTAACCTTTTCTGGAAAATTGGCTTAGTCTACTCACCATGGCCACTCTGCTCCCTGTCATAGCACTGCTTTACCTGGGCATACAGAGAATCCTTGCCCTTCTGGCACTGTTTCACTTTGTGGGGTTGGTGCTTGCCACACAAACTACAGAAAGTCCAGTGGGTTTTATGAATGTTCACCATGTTTGTGGGGGTGCTATTGGCACAGAAATAAATGAATTTTATTTAAAATTTTATGTTAAATTGAGTATAGGTCAGCACTTTGGGAGGCTGAGGCAGGTGGATTGTTTGAGCTTAGGAGTTGTAGACCAGCCTGGGCAATGTGGCAAGACCTCCCCATCTACTAAAATTGCAAAGAAATAGCTGGACATGGTGGTGTGCACCTGTAGTCCCAGCTACTGAAGAGGCTAAGGGGAAGGATCGCTTGAGCCCAGGGAACAGAGGTAGCAGTGAGCCGAGATCACCATTGCACTCCAGCCTAGGTGACTGAAGGAGACTCTGTCTCAAAAAAAAAGAGTATAGCCTTAAATAGTATTAGAATCAGTCCTGTGAAGACTGATAATGTTGTCTACATAAAGATAACTAGGTGCTGGTTTCTACTGTAATGGATGTGAACTGTACGACTGATAGATAACTTTGCTTCTATAGACAAAGGGTGTGTATGTGACTTTTATTACATAAACTGCTGCCAGAGTTGATGATCACTTAGTTCCTGTTTTACCTGACTCTAGAGGGCTACTAAGGATTAATTGTGGAATTAAAATATAATCTGAAGGTCCAGCTGATCTCGGGATCCGCCAATTCGGGATATCTCCTGTTAGTAACTTCAGCAGCTTGACTTAATGTTCAAATTTAGCAGTAGTTACTAGCATCAAGCTAATGTATCCAGTCTCCCATTATATTAACAATTGACCAGATAGAACAGAACACAAAATATTCAGTCATTTTCTTTTGAAAAGCTATTTGACCTGCTTGTGTCTGGATAAGATGAAGGAAAAGAGACATAATACATAATAGCTGTATCAAAAAAAATTTTTTTTCTGAGGTGGAGTCTCGCTCTCTTGCCCAGGCTAGAGTGCAGTGGCTTGATCTCAGCTCATTGCAACCTCTGCCTCCCAGCTTCAAGCGATTCTCATGCCTCAGCCTCCCAAGTAGCTGGGGCTACAGGCGTGCGTCACTATATTTGGCTGATTTTTGTATTTTCAGTAGAGATAGAGTTTCACCATGTTGGCTAGGCTGATCTCGAACTCCTGACCTCAAGGGATCTGCCTGCCTTGGCCTCCCAAAGTACTGGGATTACAGGTGTAAGCCACTGTGCCCAGCCAGTATTTTTGATAGAGAAGGGGTTTTACCATGTTGCCGAAGCTGGTCTAATTTCTCGGCTCAAGTGATCCACCCTCCTTGGCCTCCCAAAGTGCTGGAATTATAGGTGTGAGCCACCATGCCTGACCTACAGAATTTTTTATAGACACAGGATTTTGACCAGATTGGTCTTTAACTCCTGGGGTCAAGTGATACTTCTGCCTTGGTTTCTCAGTGTGCTGGGATTACAGGTGCACACCACCTTGCCCTGCCATTTTTGTATTTTTAGTAGAGACGGGGTTTCGCCATGTTGGTCAGGTGGTCTTCCCTAGAGACAAAAGTTTCTTTTATTTGAGAGATATATCTGCAGATACATATGTATATTCAGTCCTTCGATTTTTAAAAAATGCAACTGTATTATATACACTATATAATATATACACAAGTGCATTTTGCTACTTGTGCTTAAGATATTTTGGGAATTGCTTTATATTCATACATATAGAGCTTCTTTGTTCTTTTTTTCAAGGCTACTTTGTATTTCATTGTATGGCTGAACTACTTCCTGTTGATGGACACTTAGATGGACAGCAGTGTTTTGTTCATATAAATAGTGCTGTAGTGAATAATCTTGTACAGAATGTCGTTTAACATACATTCAGATATGTTTACAGGGTAAATCCCTAGAAATGGAATTGCTGTTTTCAAGGATATAGCATTTGTGATTTTAGTAGATATAGCCACATTCTTCTCCATGGAGAGGAGGAATTTGTCTCCCATTGTCAAGTATGGCAAGGGGTGGATAGTCATCAGGGTTCTTGAACTCTGTAAAATGATAGGTAAATATTCGTATGTATATGTATATATGGATGTATATTTTTCTTTGGAAAGAGTCCATGGTTGTATTACATTCTTAAAAAGTTATTTGGCTGGGCATGGTGGCTCACTCCTATAATCCCAGCACTTTGGGCTGCTGAGGCAGGAGGATCATTGAGCCCAGGAGTTTGAGACCAGCCTGGGCAATGTGCTGAAACCCCCTCTCTACAAAAAATACAATTAGCTGGGCATGGTGGCATGTGCCTATAGTCCCATCTATCTGGGAGGCTGAAGTGAGAGGATCACCTGAGCCTTGGAAGTTGAGGTCAAGGCTGCAGTGAGTTGTATTTGCACTACTACACTCCAGCCTGGGTGCCAGAGTAAAACCCTATCTCAAAAAAAAAAAAAAAGTTCTGTGACTCAAAATAGGTCCTGAATTAAGCATATTGCTTTGTTTTCTTTCTACAGTATTTCTCTTACAGGAAGTATTTGAGCAGAGGCTATGTACCTAATTATTAGAGATGTTGTGTGGAGAATCATTGTGGAAGAGACTGAACTAAATCTAATTCCCAGCCTTTTACTGTTATTCCTTCCACTCTTGAGACCATGTTTTAAAAGGCTTTCCCTTCAATTATTAGACTGAATTTATTAAGCATTACTTTATTTCTCCAGTTTTATTAATCAGAGCTTTAGAGTAGTTTGTCGTAAGTTTTACTACAGGGAGTTGAAATCCTTACATCTGTTAGGAATTGGTAAAAGTTGAGCTAAAGTCAAGCCAATCTGACATTTTGTTTTATATTTCATTTTATATATTTTTGTGACAGGGTTTTGCTTTGTTGCCCAGGCTGGAGTGCAGTGGCTTACCGCAACCTCTGCCTCTCGGGTTCAAGCAATTCTGCCTCAGCGTCCTGAGTAGATGGGATTACAGTTGTGTACCACCACGCCTAGCTAATTTTTTGTACTTTTAGTAGAGACGGGGTTTCATCATGTCTCTACTAATGGTTTCACCAAGGCCAGGCTGGTCTTGAACTCCTTACCTTAGGTGATCCGCCCGCCTGGCCTCCCAAAGTGCAGGGATTACAGGCCTGAGCCACTGCGGTTGGCCCAATCTGACATTTTAACTAGACTGTGTGGGCGAAAAATAATTCAGAGACCCTCATTATCTCTTGGACTTACTGGAGATGTGAAGAACCTTTATACCTGATAATGTCTATATTTTTGAATTCTCTCTTTGTAAAATATATTCTGAGGTGGCCGGGTGCGGTGTCTCACGCCTGTAATCCTAGCACTTTGGGAGGCTGAGGTGGGTGGATCACCTGAGGTCAGGAGTTCAAGACCAGCCTGGCCATCATGGTGAAACCCCATCTCGAAAAAAAATACTGAGGTTTAAATGAATTTAAACCTTAAAATTCTGAGGTTTAAATGAGGGGTCACATTAAATTCTGCAAGTACTACTGCAAGTAAAATTTCACCATAACAGATTCCTTAGAGCTTTCAGGTTTTGGGATAAGTTGCATTTCCTAGTTTTTAGGTCCTAGAGAGAAATCAATAGTACCATGTTAAAAGATTTAGTTTACTTAAACATAGTTGATGGTATCCTATAAAGCCCTTCTTTTTTTTTTTTTTGAGACGAAGTCTTGCTCTATTGGCCAGGCTGGAGTACAGTGGCACAATCTCGGCTCAATGCACCTTCTGCCTCCTGGGTTCAAGCGATTATCCTGCCTCAGCCTCCTGAGTAGCTGGCACTACAGGTGCTCACCACCAAGCCCAGCTAATTTTTATGTTTTTAGTAGAGATGGGGTTTCGCCATGTTGGTCAGGCTAGTCTCAAACTCCTCACCTCTGGTGATCCTCCCGCCTTGGCCTCCCAAAGTGCCGAGATTACAGGCATGATCCACCACTCCCAGCTTTGTCCTTTTTTTGTTTTTTTTTTGAGGCAAAGTCTTGCTCTGTCGCCCAGGCTGGAGTGCAATGGCACAATCTTGGCTCACTGCAACCTCTGCCTCCCGGGTTCAAGCAATTTTCCTTTCTCAGCCTCCTGAGTAGCTGGGATTACAAGCATGTGCCACCATGCCCAGGTAATCTTTTTGTATTTTTAGTAGAGGCAGAGGATTTCACCATGTTGGTCTGGCTGGTCTCGAACTCCTGACTTCAAGTGATCCACCTGCTTCAGCCTCCCACAGTGCTGGGATTACAGGTGTGAGTTGCTGTGCCCAGCCAAGCCCTGTCTTTTTGAATCCTGTATTATTATTTGGTAGCTAGTTTTGAAAGAGGATTTTTCTAGAGATGATTAGAATATTACGTGGGAAAAAGTGAGGTAGACCTGTATGTCTTGCTTGATACTGGAGCAAAAGTTAAAAGGTGTCATCTCTTGATCAGCTATTTCATTGGTTTGGTTGGTTGGTTGGTTTGACACGCAGGCTTTCTCCGTCATCCAGACTGGAGTGCAGTGGTACAGTCACGGCTCCCTGCAGCCTCAACCTCCAGGGCTCAAGTGATCCTCCCACCTCAGCCTCCCTGAGGAGGGAGTAGCTGGGACTGCAGGCATGTGCCACCATGCCTGACTAATTTTCATATTTTTTGTGAAGATGGGGTTGGATGGACGCAGTGGCTCATGTTTGTAATCTCAGCACTTTGGGAGGCCAAGGCGGGTGGATCACCTGAGATAAGGAGTTTGAGACCAGCCTGACCAACATGGTGAAACTCAGTCTCTACTAAAAATACAAAAATTAGCCAGGTATGGTGGTGCGTACCTGTAGTCCAGGCTACTCAGGAGTCTGAGACAGGAGAATCCCTTGAACCTGGGAGGTGGACATTGCAGTGAGCTGAGATTGCGCCACTGCACTCCAGCCTGGGTGACAAATTGAGAGTCTGTCTCAAAAAACATGAAAATAAAATTTAAAAGGACGGGATTTTGACACATTGCCCCAGCTGGTCTCGAACTCCTGGGCTTAAGCAATTCATCTGCCTCAGCCTCCCAGAGTACTGGAATTACAGGTGTGAGCCACCACACTCAGCCTATTTTTTTTACATACTAATAGTGCTTAATAAGGAAAAACAAAAAAAATTGTTACATACTCTGGAACAGAACTCAAGGAGCCGCTTGTTGTGTAGAAGTATTTGTTGGCCGGGCACAGTGTCTCATTCCTGTAATCTTAGCATTTGGGAGGCTGAGGTGGGCAGATTGCCTGAGCCCAGGAATTCGAGACCAGCCTGGGCAACATGGTGAAACCCTGTCTCTACTAAAAATACAAAAAATTGCTGGGCACAGTGACTCATGCCTGTAATCCCATCACTTTGGGAGGCTTAGGTGGGCGGATCACAAGGTCAGGAGTTCAAGACCAGCCTGGCCAGTATGGCAAAACCCTGACTCTACTAAAAATACAAAAATTAGGTGGGCGCGGTGGCTTGTGCCTGTAGTCCCAGCTACTCAGGAGGCTGAGGCAGGAGAATCGCTTGAACCCGGGAGGCGGAGGCTGCAGTGAGTCGAGATCACGCCACTGCACTCCAGCCTGGGCAATGAAGTGAGACTCCATCTCAAAAGAAAAACCAAAACAAAAAAATTAGCTGGCCATAGTGGTGCAGGCCTGTAATCCCAGCTACTTGGGAGGCTGAGGCACAAGAGTTGCTTGAACCCAGGAGGCAGAGGTTGCAGTGGGCCGAGATCACACAACTGCACTCCAGCCTGGGTAACAGAGTGAAACTCTGTCTTAAAAAGAAAAAAGAATTATTTGTTGTGAAAAACTTACTTGAACAAGTTCTCCAAAGTTTTGTTTACTTCTAAACTAAAAGATTAGAACAAAATTCTTATTATGGGCCATTCTTACAGAACTTTTTAGAGTGCCATTTGCTATAATGGGATTCTGCTTTCATTAGCAATCCTTTTATTATAATCAATTTCCAATATTTGGTCTTTATTGTTGTTGTTGTTGTTATTTATTGTTGTTATTTAGTTTTTATTTCATGATCATAAACTTAACTCTGCAATCCAGCTAGGCATGGAAGGGAACAAAGCAAATGTGGAACCCAAAGGGAACTGAGCGAGAGCACAAAGATTGTAGGACACTGCAAGCAAATGGGGTAGAGGGGCGCTCTCCTGAACTACAGAAGGCATGGTCTGGTGGTTAAGATAAAACACAAGTCAAACTTATTCAAGTTGTCCACAGCCAGCCATGGTGATTTTCTTGCTGACCTTGCCATTCCTGGACCCAAAGCGCTCCATGACCTCCACAGTATTCATGCCTTCTTTCACCTTGCCAAGGACCACATGCTTAACATCCAACCACCCAGTCTCTGCAGTGCAGAGGCAAAACTGGGAACCATTTGTGTTGGGTCCAGCATTTGCCATGGACAGGATGCCAGGACCTGTGTGCTTTAGGATGAAATTCTCATCATCACATTTCTCCCCGTAGATGCACTAGCCACCAGTGCCTTTATGGCATGTGAAGTCACCACCCTGACACATAAACCCTGGAATAATTATGTGAAGGCAGAAACCCTTGTAACCAAATCCTTTCTCTGCAGTGCTCAGAGCACAAAAGTTTTCTGCCGTCTTGGGAAACTTGTCTGTAAACAGTTCGAAGGAGACGCGGCCCAGGGGCTCGCTGTCGATGGCAATGTCGAAGAACATGGTGGGGTTTACCATGGCTGATAGTACAAGGCTCCCAGCAGCAGGGGCATCTGCAAAGCCTAATATTTTAATTTTTAAAGAGATGAGGGTCTCCCTATGTTGCCCACCCCGGCGTGCAGTGGCTGTTCACAGGTATGATCATAGTTCACTGCAGCCTTAAACTCCTAGGCTCAAGTGATCCTCCAGTCTCGGCCTCCCAAATAGCGAGGAGTAAAAGTGTGTACTACCACACCTGGCTAATTGTATCTTTATATTTAAAAGAATGGAAAAAGATATTGTATAAACAGTATCACTAAGTATAAAAAAGCTAAGTATAAACACTTAAGTATAAAGAACCTAAAGTCATTTTATTAGACAAAGGAGACTTCACAACAAGAAAAATATTGCTGGGGTAATAAAGTATGATTCATCATGAAAGAAAGATCAATTTTTTGAGAAGACACAGCGGTCATAAATGTATATGCATCCAGTAACAGACAGGAAGCAAAAACTGACAGTTGAAAGGAGAAATAGACAAATCCACCATTACAGTTGGAAATTGCAACATTCTCTATCAATAATTGATAGAACAAGCAGGCAAAAAAAAAAAATCAGTAAGAATATAGAAGATTTGGACAGTACTCTCAATGGAATATACTTAATTGACATTTACAGAACACTCTGCTCACATTCTTTTCAAGTGCACATGGAACATTTACCAAAATAGAACATATGCTGGGCTACAAAACACACTTCAACAAATTTAAAAGGATTGAAATCATGTAGCGTCTACTCTGACTACAGTGGAATTAAATTAGAAATGAAAAAGATATCTGGAAAATCTCCAAATATTTGAAAGTGAAATAACATACTTCAAAATAACCTTTGGGTCAAAGAAGAATTCACAGGGGAAATTGGAAAATATTCATGACTAAATGAAAATGAAAACACAGTATATGAAAATTTGTGGGATACAGCTAATAGAGTGTTTTAGAAGGCAATTTGCAGCTTTAAAAGAAAGATCTAAAATCAGTGAACTAACATTCTGCCTTAATAGAAAGAGAAATCTAAATAGAAGACAAATAATAAAGAGTGAAAGTAAATGAAATAGAAAACAAGACCAGGTGAGGTGGCTCACGCCTGTAATCTCAACACTCTGGTTGGCCAAGGTGGGCAGATGGCTTGAGTCTGGGAGTTTGAGACCAGCCTGGGCAATGTAGCAAAATCCTGTCTCAGTTAAAAACACACACAGAAAATGAGCCAGGCATGGTGGTACATGCCTGTGCTCCCAGCTACTCTGAAGGCTGTGGTGGGAGAATCACCTGAACCTCAGGAGGTTTAGGCTACAGTGAGCTGAGATAGTGCCACTGCATTCCAGCCTAGGCAATAAGAGTGAGAACCTGTTAAAAAAAAAAAAAAAAGTTGGGGGGCCTGTTGCGGTGGCTCACGCCTGTAATCTCAGCACTTTGGGATGCCAAGGCAGGTGGATCACGAGGTCAGGAGTTCAGACTAGCCTGGCCAAGATGGTGAAACCCCCGTCTCTACTAAAAATACAAAAAATTAGCCAGGCGTGGTGGCAGGCACCTGTAATCCCAGCTATTCCAGAGCTGAGGCAGGAGAATTGCTTGAACCCAGAGGTTGCAGTGAGCCAAGATCGTGCCACTGCACTCTAACCTGGGCGACAGAGTAAGGCTTCGTCTCAACAAAAGAAAAAAAAAAGAGAATCTGAATAACTCTATGTTTATTACAGAAATTGGATTAAAAGTCTTCCCGCAAGGCTGGGCACAGTGACTTACATGCCCCTAGTCCTAGCACTTTGGGAGGCCAAGGCAGGAGGATCACTTGAGCCCAGGAGTTTGAGACCAGCCTGGGCAATATAGCAAGACCCATCTCTACAAAAAATGTAAATAAATAAAAATAAGCCAGGTGAGATGGTGCATGTCTGTGGTCCCAGCTACTTGAGAAGCTGAGGTGGGACCATTTCTTGAGCCCAAGAGGTTGAGGCTGGAATGCAGTGGTACAATCACTGTCTCAAACAAACAACTGTAGCTCAGTATCTGTCCCTCAATATATATGCAGAAATAATTAACAAAATAATAGAAAGTCGAATCTAGCAATGAATAAAAATATCATAACTAATTGGATTATCCCAGTTACAAAGTATATTTAGCATTAGAAGTGATTGTAATTCACCATGTTAATAGAATAAAGGAGAAAAGCTAAGTGACTTTGTAATAGTTACCTAGAAAGCATTTGACAAACTTCAACACTATTTGTGATAAAAACTCTCAGCTAACTAGGAATGGAAGGGAACTTCTTTAATCTGATAAAAGGCATTTATGAAAAATGTATAAGTAACATCATACTTATAGTGAAAGAGTGAATGCTTTCTATTTAATACTCAGAACAAGTCAATGATGATATTTGTTCTCACAGCCTCTATTAAACATGTTTCAAAGGTCCTAGCCAATGAAATATGGCAAGTAAAATGAATAATCTTACAGATTACAAGGAAAAGTAAAACTGTATGTATTCTTTAGATGTCATGACTGTACACGGAGAAAGTCCTAAGTTAGCTATTAAAAAGCTACTAGAATTTAATTTTACCTAGAATACAGATCAATTTGCAAGATCCAGTTGTATTTCTCATACTACCAATGAACAATTGGCAGTTGTAATTCAGCAAAAAAAAAAAAGCAACATTATTTATAGTAGCATCAAATAATGTGCAATGTTAAAACGTTCCCCAAGAACAGAAGAAATTATTTTGTATTCTCGTTTCATGGATGAAAGCATTCAGGTGCAAAAGATTAAAGAGAATTTGTTCATAAGCATGTCTTTATAAACACCTACTATGTAATAGATACTGTGCTAGGGATATAGGAGTGAATAAAAACATTGACCTGTGCCCTCATAGAAGTTATAATCTAATGGAAATTGAAGTGAGAAGTAAATTTAGGGCCCTGAGTTTCCAGCTTTGACTTAACACTTTTGATTTAGATGAGTGGTTCAAAGCTTCTGCTTTTTAGCTTTACACACACACACACACACAGATGTGTATGTATATGTTTTTTTTTTTAGACAGGGTATCCCTCTGTCACCCAGCCTGGAGTGCCATTGTACATCTTGGCTCACAGCAACCTCTGCCTCCCAGGTGATTCTTGTGCCTCAGCCACCCTGGTAGCTGGGATTATGGGTGTGTACCATCATACCCAGCTAATTTTTGTCTTTTTAGTAGAGATGGGGTTTCGCCATGTTGGCCAGGCTACTCTTGAACTCCTGGCCTCATGTGATGCACCCACCTAGGCCTCCCAAAGTGCTGGGATTACAGGTATGAGCTACCATGCTTGGCCTAGTTATATCTTAAATAGTGTGACTTGTTGAATAATTTGGCCCCTATGGGTGGCAAGTTATTTTATTGTAATACGTGCTTTTAATAGTTCATAGAGTGGTTGAAACTGGTTGGTTGGTTAAAATTTCATGTTAACGATGGTCCATGCAGGACTCCCATAAAGGGGAAAAGAGGTAACTAATAATCTTCATTGAGTACCAACTGTATTTCATGCACTGTAATACCCTCTTCCCCAATATATAGTACTATTTTATTTAATACTTGAAACATCCATAAGGTAGGTGGTTTTTCCTCTTGAAATCCACAGATTTCAAGAAGACAAGAGTTAATAGAACTTAAGTGATTTGCCCAGTTTCATACAGTGGTACAGAGATTCAGTCCCACGCCTATTTGACTTTAAACTGTCAGGACCAGCTGTTCTCTGTTGCTCACACCCTTGGACCATTCCATGCATTCCCAATCAGGAGGAAATGCAAGTAAATGAGATTAATTTTTTAGGCAGGACACGGTGGCTTATGCCTGTAATCTCTGTACTTTGGGAGGCCAGGGTGGGTGGATCTCTTGAGCCCAGGAGTTTGAGACCAGCCAGGGCAACATAGTGAGACCCCATCTCTACCAAAAAATTACATTTAAAAAAGCCAGACATGGCATGAACCTGTAGTCCTAGCTACTTGGGAGGCTGAGGTAGGAGGATTGCTTGAGCCTGGGAGGTTGAGGCTGCCAGTGAGCTGTGTGCACCACTGCACTCAGCCTGGGCAACAGTGAGACCTTGTCTTTAAAAAAAAATTACAGTACTAATTTTGAATCTATTTTATTTTTATTTTCATTTATTTATTATTTTGAGACTGAGTCTCACTCTGTCGCCCAGGCTGGAGTACAGTGACGTGATGTTGGCTTAAATTACTGCAACCTCCACCTCACAGATTCAAGCAATTTTCCTTCCTTAGCCACCCCAGTAGCTGAGACTACTGGTGTGTGCCACTGTGCCTGGCTAATTTTGGAATTCTTAGTAGACATGAGATTTTTCTGTGTTGCCCAGGCTGGTCTCAAACTCCTGACCTCAAATGATCCACCTGACTCAGCCTCCCAAAGTGCTGGAATTACAGATGTGAACCACTGTGACTGGCCATGATTATATTTTAAAATTATGTCACTCACAAGAAAAAACACTGTCAGTGATTTCTTGTGATACAACTCCCAGCTGATATGTCAAGATACCAGTTTTATTTTTTATTTTAAAATTGTTTTAGAGACAGGATCTTGCTCTGTTGCCCAGACTAAAGTGCAGTGGTGGGATCATAGTTCACTGTCGCCTCAAACTCCTTGACTTAAGTGATCCTCACACCTCAGCCTTCCAAGACGTGACTACAGGCATGCACTACCATACCAGCTATTTTATTTTTATTTTGATTTTTTATTTATTTTTTTTTTGTAGAGACAGGGTCTTACTGTGTTGCTCAGGCTATCTTGAAGTCCTGGCCTCAAGCGGTCCTCCTGCCTTAGCCTCTCAAAGTGTTGGGATTATAGGCGGGAGCCACCACATTCAACTCAAGACACCCGTTTTTTTTTTTCTCTTTTTATTTTTAACAGTGCAGATACATCAGTGTCTAAGCAACCAGTTTTTTTCTATTTATTTTGTTTTTATTTTTGAGACACCATTTTAAAAATGGTTTTAATATACTTTGTTTTCAATATTTTGAGACACAGTCTTGCTCTGTCACCTAGAATGCTGGGTGGAATGTTAACTCCTGTATCTTATTATTATACCAATTCCAGGCTGGAGTGCAGTGACGTGAACACGGCTCACTACAGACTCTATCTCCTGGGCTCAATCGATCTTCTACCTTAGCCTCCTTAATAGCTGGGACTACAGGTTCACGCCATCATGCCTGGCTAATTATTTATTTATTTTTGTAGAGATGGGGTTTTGCCATGTTGCTCAGACTGGTCTCAAACTCCTGGGCTCTAGTGATCCTCCTGCCTCGACCTCCCAAAGTGCTGGGATTACAGGCGTGAGCCTCCGCAGCCAGCCAGTATGCTTTAATCCAAGTCAGTGTATTTAAATTGCAGGTTAGTTTTAACTCTGAGCCATGAGCTTGTGACTTGGAAATATGTACTTTGGGGTCCTAAGTAACAGTTATCTAGCTGAGAGTCTATATGTGGGTTATACCAAATGTACTGCCATCATTTGATTATAGGTTAGTACTGTAATTTTGGGAATTGGCAAATCACATGAGATTGCCATGCCTTGGTGGAAAACTCTCAGCTGTCTTCTCCAGACAGATAGGTGAAACCTGAAACCAGTGCTAGGACATATGTGTATATAGAAGGTAGTCATTGTTATATAAACTTAAGTTACTGTCTTAACTTCTAGGCCTTGAAGGAAGGCCATATAACGCTTGTGCCACAGTCAAGAGCCAGAATTGGTATAATGGTAAGATGACTCCTGCATCTTACCATTATATCAGTTCCAGTAGGGATTTTGTTACACCATTTCTACTGGAAATGGCAGTGGGATTTTTTTTTTTTTTTTTTCCTCACATGTGAAGTAATAGTCTCTTCACAACAGAAAAAAACCACAAACCTAAACTTACTGGTCACTGAGCTTTCTTCAAGGTTGCATACCTCTTGGGGATTTTAAATCTAGATTGTTGATTTTTATATTTTTGTTCGCATTTTTTAATTTCTTTGTTCTCTTTACTGTGAATGTGCTGCAGGATTTTGTACAGAGCTTCTAGATTCTGTCTGTAAATATTGAATTCGTGGTTTTTTAATCAATAAAAAGAGAACTTTTAGCATACGGAAAAAGCTAAAAACATAAATTATAGGCCCCATAATGAAATATATGGCAGTTCCATATGGCTAGTGCTTCTATGTGTATTGGAATCATACTGTTTTCTCTTAGGATTTGTTTTTTCTTTAATGATTAATTTTCAGTTATATAAGGAATGTTTGCATACTTTTATAAGAATGAAAACTGTAATAGCTCATTTTCCACTCAGCAGATGATTTTGGAGATCTACCAGATAGATGTTCATATATACAGACCTGGTTTGGATCATTGTTCTTTAAATAATCATTCTGTAAACACATTTATTTACAATGTTTTGTCACTTATTAAAAGTGTGGGTTGTTTTTTTTTTTGAGATGGCGTTTCGCTCTGTTGCCCAGGCTGGAGTAGTGGCGCGATCTTGGCTCACTACAACTTCTGCCTCCTGGGTTCAAGCAATTCTCTTGCCTCAGCTTCCCAAGTAGCTCGGATTACAAGCATCTGCCACCACAGCTGGCTCATTGTTATATTTTTAGTAGAGACAGGGTTTCTCCATGTTGGCCAGGCTGGTCTCAAACTCCTGACCTCAGATGATCCACCCACATTGGCCTCCCAAAGTGCTGGGATTATAGACGTGAGTCACTGTGCCCAGCCTAAAAGTTTTAATAAATAACATTTATAAATAATAAATATACGTGTAATTTATTAAGACTTACTTTGTGTATCTTTTTTAAAAATAAATTCATCTTTAAAAAAATAAATTTATTTATTTATTTTTGGAGACAGAGTCTTGCTGTGACACCCAGGCTGGAGTGCAATGGTGCGATCTTGGCTCATTGTAAGCTCTGCCTCCCGGGTTCAAGTGAGTCTCGTGACTCAGCCTTTCGAGTAGCTGGGATTACAGGCAGGTGCCATGATGCCCAGCTAATTTTTGTATTTTTGGTAGAGACATGGTTTCACCTTGTTGACCAGGCTGGTCTCGAACTCCTGGCCTCAAGTGATCTTCCTGCCGCAGCCTCTAAGCGTTGGGATTATAGGCATTAGCCACCACATCTGCCCCCCTTGTATATGAGACCCGCATTTTATTGTCAAATAATATTCCCATTGATATAAAACCGAGTTAATAAACTAAAATACATCTTGTTTATCCATTTTTCAGTTGATGGACAGTTATATTGTTTCAGCATTTGACTATTATGAATAATGGTGCTATGAACATTAATGCACAGTTTTTTCTGTGTATGTTTTTATTTCTCTATACCTTTGAGTGGAATTGCTAGGTCTTATGGTAACCTTTTTTTTTTTTTTAGACTGAATCTTGCTCTTCCGCCCAGGCTGGAGTGCAGTGGCGTAATCCCAGCTCACTGCACCCTCCACCTCCCAAGTTCAAGCGATTATCCTGCCTCAGCCTCCTGAGTAGCTGGGATTACATGCACGCACCACCATGCCCAGCTACTTTTTGTGTTTTTGGTAGAGATGGGGTTTCCATGTTGCTCAGGCTGGTCTCAAACTCCTGACCTTGTGATCCACCTGCTTTGGCCTGCCAAAGTGCTGAGATTACAGGCGTGAGCCACCACGCCCAGCAGTAACTTTTTTATTTTTGTTTTTGTTCTTTTTGAGACAGATTCTCACTCTGTCACCCAGCTTGGAGTGCAGTGACAGTTTGCTCACTGCATCCTCAAACTCCTGGGCTCAAGCAATCCTCCTGACTCAGCAGTCTGAATAGCTGGGACTACAGGTACACACCACCTCACCTGGCTAATTTTTGTATTTTTTTTTTGTAGAGGTAAGCCTTTCTTGGCCTCCCAAAGTGTTGGGATTACAGCTATGGGGAGCTGCCAGTTTTCCAAAGCTGCTGCTTCATTGTGTATCTCCACCAGAGGTGTATGTGGTTAAAATTTTCCCATATTCTTGCCAACACTTGTTATTATCTGTCTTTTTGATTATATCCACTGGATCTTGAGTGAATTATGTAGACTTCCATAGGCAAGTTTCCAGGACAGTAGACAGTTAAAGAATGTCTTGTTGATGTTCAGCTTGCATGTTCTCTGGAAATGAATGTTACTAAATGACATGTAATTTAATATGTAATTTAAACAAAAAAACCTTGGCACAATTACACGTAATATAGTAACATTTAGTAACGCACTGGGTTGGTGGCTGATGCCTGTAATCTCAGCATTTTGGAAGGATAAGGCGGGCGGATTACATGCCTGTAATCCCGGCACTTTGGGAGGCTAGGGCATGCAGATCACAAGGTTGGGAGTTCAAGATCAGCGTGGCCAACATAGTGAAACCCCATCTCTACTAAAAATATAAAAATTAGCTGGGCATGGTGGTAAGTGCCTGGAATCTCAGTTACTCGGGAGGCTGAGGCATGAGGATTGTTTGAACCCGGAGGCAGAGACTGCAGTGAGCTGAGATTGTGCAACTGCACTGCAGCCTGGGTGACAGAGCA
>CAUYQU010096289.1:0-43459 GCA_963574635.1 Cheracebus regulus
CTTCCAATTGCTGTTTTCCTTGTGGGGATGGGACCAGCCGAGCCTGTCCGTCCCGTACACTCCGCACCGGGAAGCGCCGCGCTGGAGCGCCGGCAAAACAGCCGCGCCGGCCAAACGAGTCGCGCTGGCGACCCGTGTGGCTCCTCTGCCAGGAATGTCCCGGTCTGTGGGCAACAAAAATTCGTCAGAAAGTGCGGCGTCCACTCGTTCTCTGCGCTTTCACTGGGAGCTACATTCCTGAGCTGTTGCTAATCGGCCATCTTGGATCTCTCTCCTCTTGCTCTCTTTCTTGCACCATTTGAGGTCAAGTTGCAGACATGATGCCCCCAACTTCTCTTGTCTTTTTTTTTTTTTTTTTTTTAAGATACGGTGGTCTCACTGTGTTGCCCAGCCTGGAGTGCAGTGGCTATTCCATGGGCACAACCACAGTGCACCACAGCCTTGAACTCCTGGGCTCAAACCATCCTCCCACCTCAGCCTCCCAAGTAGCTAGGACTATAGGCACAGACCCTGTGCATTAAATGGTCTACAGTCTAGATCCTTCACTCCTAAATATTTCAGGGTGTATTTCCTAAGAACAAGGATGCTCTCCCACATAACCACAGTACAATGTAGAAGATTTAGGAAATTTAACATTGATGCAGTGTATTATTATCTAATCTAAAGTTCATAGTCATATTTTCTTAAATAGCACATGGTGGTGGTTTGCATCTATAATCCCAGCACTTTGGGAGGCTAAGGTGGAAGGATCACTTGAGCCCAGGAGTTTGAGAGCAACCTGGGCAACATAGTGAGACCCTGTCTCTACGAAAAATATAAAAAAAATAGGCAGGTGTGGTGGTACATGTCTGTAATCCCAGCTACTCAGGAGGCTGAGGTGGGAAGTTTGCTTGAGCACAAACCTTCAAGTCTGCAGTGAGCTATGATTGCATCACTGCACTCCAGCCTGCATGACAGAGAGCCTCACTGTCTTAACAACAGCAACAAGGTATTAACTGACAACCTTTGTTATATCCTGATCCAGGATTCAATCTAGGACCATGTAGTGCATTTAGTTATCATGTCTCTTTAGTCTCCTTCAGTTTGGAAGCATTCCTCAGTCTGGTATTTTATAACACGGACATTTTTGAGGAATGTAAATGGGCTTGTCTGATGTTTCCTCAGGAGTGGGTTCAGGTTACGTGTTTTTGTCAGGAATCCCGGATAAGTGATGTAGCTTTGTGCTCAGTGCATCACATCAAGAGGCACCTGAGGCTGGTTTAACCCATTATTCATGAGAGTAAGCTGAGCGCTTGGTCATACTCCCTTCCATTCCAGAAAGGAACAACATACTGAATCATTCAAAATAATTTCTCTTTTTATCAATGAGACTTTCTTCTAAATTTCCAGAGATACATTAGATACTTGTCACACAAGTTCGTTTTTTGGACTACCCTGCAGAGTTTGTGTGGATGCTTCAATAAATACTCAATCCCTCTTTTACATGAATCCTCTTCAGGGAAAATAAATTGGAACAAGTGCTCTTATATATTCAAGAGCAAATAATGAATACCACATGTGAAAAGCCTCCAACGCAATGCCTCACACATAACCGCCAATGAGTGGCTATCATTACTTTTCTTACTTGAGATGGCAACACATTTTCCATTCTTATGCTGCAAGAATCAGCACCATGCACTGAAAGCCTCTTAAAAAGTAGAAAGTTGTCTGTGTTGCTGGGTAACTTGGGGGAAATTTTAAAAGCTTAGACCTATAGACAGTATCACAAGCTTTCTTATCAAAATAGATGGTTGAAAAGGGAGATATTTTATATTGATGCTTTTGAGTTTGGTTTTCCATTTATAAACTTAAGTTTAGAGAGCTTAATTACAATGTTTCTAAAAACTACAATTTAGGGGATTTAACAGTATGTATCATTCTTGTATACATTCACTCAAAAATGTTCTTATAAATGCTTTTGGAAATTCATTAAGTCTCGAAACTGCTTTTTCTATAATGTCCCAAATTTCTCTTTTTTTAAATCACAAAATGTCTCTTAAGTTCTATCTTCTATTCCATTCATTATTTTCCCCTTCTGGATTTCTGGTAGTTTTTTCATTCATATAACAGCTACCTAAGTGTTGTAAAATTTATGTGCATGTGATAGACACTTTTAATGTAATTCATTTCTTTGCTGGCAAATATTCTCATTGTCTCCTTTCATTCCAATACATGGACATCAGTCTCAGTGATTGATACATTCTTTTCCTCATCCACTCGAGTTTGAGAGCAGTATTTCTAAATTTTAAAGGTCATACGCATCACCTGGGGATTGTGTTAAGATGCAGATTATGATTCAGTAGATCTGAAATGGGTTTTGAGATTTTGCATTTCTGTCAAGCTCCCAGGAAATGCAGTTAGTTGTTGTTGGTGTGGGGACCTTGAGTAGCAAGGTGCTGGAGGACTGACAATGAATTGAATTTTGTGCTGGGAACAGGAGGAACTTGAAGAGGCAAAGGGAAGAGGGAACGGGGGATTTGATGAGGCAAAGGAAAGTCTGTTCTAGGAAGAATACACTCAACAGGGCAAAGACAATGATGACTTAGCACCTCTGGGGAAGTATATGTGGTTCAGTGTGGCTGAAGATAGAACACAGGAGTATCTGGTGATGAGGCTGGAGAAGATGAATCAGCTGGGTCATTTGAGTGCACAGGGCTGGGCTGACTTTTATTTTTTTTGACATGGAGTCTCACTCTGTTGCCCAGACTGCAGTGTAGTGGTGCAATCTTGGCTCATGGCAGCCTCCACTTCCTGGGTTCAAGTGATTCTCCTGCCTCAGCCTCCCATGTAGCTGGGATTACAGGCGTGCGCCACCACGCCCAGCTAATGTTTGTATTTTTAGTAGAGACAAGGTTTCACCACGTTGGCCAGGCCGGTCTCAAACTCTGACCTCAAGTGATCCACCCACCTTGGCCTCCCAAAGTGTAGGGATTACAGGTGTGAGCCACTGCTCTCAGCCTAGGCTGACCTTTAAATAAAGAAGTGACAGGATTAAATTTTCATTTTAGAAAGATGGAGGCATCAGCTGGGAGGACTGATTAGAGCTGCTTGATTATGAAAAGGTGGTGTGTTTGGAAGGCATTTCAGTAACTCAATTGAGAACGAGGAAGGATTGTTGTAAGGCCGAAAGAAAGGCGCAAAGGTAATGCATTTGAGACATAAGGAAGGTTGTTTCGACAGCTCTCACTGCTGACTAGACGTGGGAAAAAAACTTGTTATTGTGGGAAGGAAGGACATAGAGGCTGAACCCTCAGATCTCTGTGGGGTGGTGGGGAGTGGGAACCAGGTGGCGGCGAGTAGAGAATGAATAGGAAGCAAAGAAGTGAAAGGCAAGTAAAGCTCCCTAGAAAATGTTTAGCTCTCGACAAAGGAAAGACAGGATAAAAAGAGGGGGCATAGAAGGAAGAGCTTAATATGAGGGGATTTAAAAAAATATGTATTTTGAGTAGAAAAAAGTAAATTGAGAACCTAAAGGCGAAGGAAAGAAATAACTGATGGTTTGAGATCCTCAAGAAAAAAGAGGGAGAGGCATGACTTACAGGAGTTAATATATAACTGTAGGGATGAATCTTTATAGGAAGGGAACTCTTTTCCTGCCCGCCTGCCCCCGCTTTTTTCTGAGTCGCAGTCTCGTCCTGTCACCCAGGCTGGAGTGCAATGGCGCGATTTCAGTTCACTGCAACCTCCGCCTCCGGGATTCAAATGATTCTCATGCCTCAGTCTCCAGAGTAGCTGGGATTACAGGTGCCTGCAACCACGCCCAGATAATTTTTGTATTTGTAGTAGAGATGGGGTTTCACCATGTTGGCCAGGCTGGTCTCAAACTCCTGACCTCCGGTGATCCACTGCTTCAGCCTCTCAAAGTGCTGGGATTACAGGCATGAGCCACCATGCCCAGACTTTTCCTCCACTTTTAACAAAATGTTACCTTCTTCCTTCTCAGAGGGTTGCTTCTGTTTTTCAGTTCTTTGTAACACATATTCAGAGACTATGTGACATCTATGTCAACATTTATGGGATAACTCTCAAGTTGGTAGTGTTTATTATGTTAAAGGTATTTGCTTGAAAGTCTACTTCCTGTGACTTGGAATGATTTTTTGATCCTTCTCAACTCCATTTTGGGTTATCATGCCGTATCATTGGGCTGATCTCCTAAGTACATGCATCAGTCAGGGTTCTCCAGAGAAACAGAACCAATGGGGTGTGTGTGTGTGTGTGTATGTGTGCGTGCGCTCGTACGCGGGCACACAAGAGCTAGGAGAGGTGTTTAGGCTTCAAGTAAGTTTAGAGATGTTTTATTTTGGCTCCAGTGATTGTGGAAGTTGGCAAATCCAAATGCAGCAGGGTGGGCCACCAGGGCGGAGACACTGGGAGGAACCGACGTTGCAGCTCGAGCCTGAAGGCCGTTTGCAGGCAGAATTCTCTCTTCCTGGGGGATCCTCAGTCTTTCTCTTAAAACCTTCAACATATTGAATGAGGCCTACTACATTATGGAGGATAATCATTTTTATTTAGTCTACTGACTTAAATATTAACTCACATAAGAAATACCTGCACAGCACCATCCAGATTGGTGTTTGACCAAATATCAGAGTACAATAGCCTAGCCAAGTTGACACATAAAATTAACCACCACAGGCTAGGCCTGGTGGCTCATGCCTATAATCCCAATGCTTTGGGAAGCTAAGGCAGGAAGATCCTCTAAGTCCCAAAGTTCAAGACCAGCTCGGCAACAGAGTGAGACCCTGTCTCTACAAAAAATTTTCTCTTGATTAGCTGGTTGTTGGTGCATGCCTGTAGTCCCAAGAACTTGGGAGGATGAGACAGGAGGATCACTTGAGGCCAGAAGTTTGAGGTTACTGTGAGCTATGATCATGCCACTGTACTCCAGCCTCGGTGACAAAGTAAGATCCTCTTAAAAAAAAAAAAAAAAAAAAAAATTAACCATCACAGTACCCCTCTCATCCACTGTGAGGATTAAATCAGGTTAACATACAAAAAAAAAAAACACCTGACAGAACGGTCCGGGCACTAGGGAACCCAAAAGCACTGTGGTGTGCACGTGTATTTAAATCCTTTTATCTATGGCTTGATTTTAAAGCTGTTTCACCCGAGTGCACAGTGGGGAAGCCAACCTTGGAGAGCTGAGCATGCAGGAAAAGGGGGGGAAAAAAAAGCTTCTGGGAAGAACACTTGAAATTTTCATTTATCAAAAAGGATTTTGAAATGACTACTGTAATTTACCCCATGGTATTTAAGATAACATAACTCAGTATGGCATTATGTTGGTACCAACAGTTGCACTCAATGGCATTTGTTTTCCTGAGACCAAATATTTTACAATGCCCCCTTTATTACCCTAAAATAACATTTACAAATATCCTCAATTTATATCAAACCAATATAGTACCCTATTGTAATTTAAAATAAATGTAAAAGTAATTTATAATACTACTTTAATCCATAACTATTGGGGCACTAGATTAGAAAATACAATGAAGTAGGCAGATGAAGGAAGCATCCACATGGAGAGCTCATGAATGCAGTAGCTACGAATGAAGACCAATAGAGATGTGCTGTATTGGTGGCTCAAATTCCACAGGTACCACGGCTGTTGGTAACATCGTTTTCCAAAAGTATGTCAATTCTTGGTAAAGGCCAAGTGACCGTTCTTGTTAACATTCTAAACCTTACAAAGTAAAAATCTTCCCTCAATTTGTACAACAGCTACATTCCTGGAGAATGCATTGTATACCAAAATCATGTAAAAAATACATTGTGTTATGTACAGAATTATCAGATCATTATAAATGGGCTTAGCCACATAAATGTCCAGCAGGACATTGAAGGATTACACAGGAGGTGGGACAATTCCTTGTCCCGTGGGGCTGTCTCTCGTGTTGCAGGACATTTTGCCTGTCATCTGAGCTCCCACCTTCTCTGTGCCAGTAATCCTAACCTGTCATTATGTTAACCAAAAATGTCCCCGCATTTCCAAAACACCTTGGTTGAAAACCACTAACATATATAATTGGCTTGTTTTCAGCATGAATTATTAGAAATGAGACCTCTATATATTTGATTAAATGTAACAAGCAAATCACATGTAGCACCAGGAAAATGTTCAAGATAAATTCAAAAGGTTTATTGCACCAAATGCCACAGAAAAATGGATCAAAATAATACACAAACAAGTTAAAAAAAATTCCCACACAATGACATTGGAATCTATTCAAAGTGATCAAAAACGAAGTCCTATCAATTTCTCTTACGGAGCTTCAAATAATAACAAATTCCAGAATTTTCTCTTTTTTGAAATACCACTTAAGTTTAAGCATATTACAATCTCGCTTTCAAGATATATGGTTCATCATGTTTTGACATTTAAAAATTAACATTCAGAGGGGACTGCTTGATTTAGGCAAAAATTATATTAAAATACCCTCTCCCCAAGCACAATAAAAAACAAATTGTTCACATTTACCAAGAGAAGCTGAAGACATTTTCAATTTAACAGTGAAAATATGCATGAACAAAATATTCTCAAAAGTACATAGTAGTGGAAAAATCCAGACATTTAAAAGAATTTTGGGGTCACTTTATATTCTTTATTTTTATGTACAACCAACTCTAGTGAAGAACCTAAAAAGCTACAGACTAAATTTTTATAAAATCTCAGGACCTAATTACAAGAGCCCAAACAACAGTTTAGTATCATTTAGCAAGCAGGGATTTTTTTTCTCCCTCCAAAAAAGTTAATTTTGAAAAATATGGTTAAGTTTAAAAAGTTGCAATGTGTAAACGGCAGTTCCATGGGATGTGAAAAGATTATAGTTACTTTCATTAAAAAACAGCACACTTCAGAAAAATGGATTGAAGCCTGTACAAAAAAGCTATTTAACACTGATAAAAAATAAAATACTTTGGAATTATGCACAAGTATGGAAGCTACATTTTAATTTTTCATTGTCATAGTCTAAAACGTACACAATTACCTTTACATTCATTTCACTTATCAATTGTTTAAAAATAAAACTGCAACATGCTAGAAAGAGGTCCATCCCAGGGACATTTACAGACGTCTGCTCTGTCATGCCTCACTAGCTTGCTTAGAAAAGCAAGATGCTACAGAAGTTACACTCAACAGGTAAGACTTAGTAAGTTGAAGAAACCCTAAAGGTGGAATCCTGTCAACTGAGGTAGATTTCTTTTCTTTTTTAGAAAACATTTTATGTTTTTCTTGAGGTGGGCATGGGAGTGGGTGGGATCCCTTTCTTGCCTCTGCGGCTAAGCCAGAATGAAGCCACTGGGTGGTGCACGATGTGTGAGCGGGTGGATCTCAACACCAGTCCATGAGTTGTTTTTTGTTTTCGCTTTTAGGAAGAGGTTGAATTTAAAACAAAGAAACTTGAATGTTAAATATTTAAAGGATTATAAAAGAGCAGCAACATTCTTGGTCTATTTTTGTAGGCAATAGATATGAGGATTAGGTTCTGACTGGAATCCTGAGCGTCTCGGGAGACAGTCCCCACACGTGACCCACCTGTTTTCCAACAGGCATTTTTCCAAGAGAGAGTTTTGGAAAATTAAGAGGCAAATTAAATTTTCTCAGGCTTTGAGGGATCTGGGCTGAATTTTTTTAATATATAGAGTTTAGAACCATTTAAAGCTCAGTGTCCCCTATATGGGTCTAATTATCAACATGCCACTATGTCCACATTAGAATTGAACTGATTTTGTAACAGGTTATTTTCTATGAAACCCTGGAAGGTGGTGAATGAGAGAAAGTGCCCAAAACATGTAAACAAGAAAAAGGGAAGTAGAGACGAGGGGGAATGCTTTAAACTGTAAAAGCTGTAACATCAGCTCTGACAGTTTACATGTAATGAGAAATGATGTGGGGTGAGCTGAGCCACAGGTGAGGTTCCTTCTTTCTCTGTAACACAACAGCAAACAATGATGTCATGGAACTATAGAACACCAAAGTCAAATGCTAGGCAAAAGGAAATAGGAAAACATTAAAAAGAATATTTCCATTTTCAATGAATGACATAAAATGAAAATTAAAGATCATACAAACCTTAATACACTCATCTACATTTTGCATCATTAAAAAAAAGGGGGAAAGGTAGCAGTTCTGATTTTTATCAAATAAAAAAAATTGAAGTCATTCTAGTCCCTAATAGGGAAGTTACTTCATATTCTTAGGTACAAAGATACATGAAAAGAACTGGAATTAATTCATAAAACAGTGGAAGGGAATTGGAGCCTGTTAAAGAACTGCAAAGTGCTAACGATGTTTAGCTTTGCTAGATTAGCTCCTTTTAATGACAAATTTTTTAAAGTCTTTTACTTTACCCTGGATGTCAGTACATAGTCTGTTTCATGGTCAGTAAACTAAAGTTTCTTTTATATTAACAGAAAAAATTTTTTTTTGCATGAACTTTGGGAAATAATTCATTTTGGTAGGTTTTATACAATGGGTAAGTTAATTTCTGGAAAAATGTTTAGAAAAGGATGTAGGAATTAGAAGGCACAGAAATGATGATAATGTAAAAATTGAGATCATATATGGATTTTTTCTAAATGTTCAACCTAATTGCTTTCATTAGTCATCCTGAACTGTTGCAGGTTTCATTTCCCACCAGGACAGCTGTGCCTTTTAAAGTATAAATAGTTATTTGTATTAACTATAAGAAAAAAGTGGCTTCAGCTGGAAGAACTTACCAACAGAAACACTCTTGAGCTTATAGAAATAACTTTGGTAAATGGCCTCTCTTAAAAAGGCTGCTGAAAGCTTTAAAATATAAGGATAAAACATATGGTTTCAGACTGTACACTTTGCTGCTACAAACTACATCTTGATGGGATTAAGAGGCTACATTGATTCTTGGGTTTATTGCACCAACAATCCATCTCTGACCTACCTGTGGCTGCATCTGAAACAAGGTAAACTCCAAGAAGAAATTAAAACAGTGGGTCCCTAAAGCACTCTTCCCAACAGGCAATTCTTTTACATGTTTTATGTCAAATAGTCACTGCTACCGCCACTGGAGCTGAAGATGGCACGGTGTGGCTTTCTTCACTTCACCTTGTGTAAAAAGCAAACTCTGACCTGGAATCCAAAGTCTGCATTCTGACTGTCGTCTAAGAACAGCAAAATATGTTTTCTCCAGTTTGGGGAGCTCATGCTTAAACCTGGAAGCAGTTTCCTATTGGAATGTTATGTACACTGTTGACCTCCCTGCTCAAGTCATTTGTCCTTATTCTGCCCAAACAGCACAAGGCAATCTGTCCCAATAGCTTAGTGTTTAGTGTAGTGCTTATGTTTCCTCCTACTAAAAACGTCTCTTTGTTGATTCACGGGTAACAAATGGCGTAAAGTGTTCATGACAATCATAAATGCCATTATGTCAAGTAAACCTAAGTCTTCAATGAAGCATCAGCTTGACAGCAAAAACACAAAACAAAAAGGTGGAATGACGGCTTCTGTTTGCTCTTCTCATGCTTTTGACATCACAGAGAGCTTATTCCTTTCTCCTTCAGTTGAGAATTAGATTTTTTTCTTCCAAGGAAGAACTATCCTGAGCTTTAGCTTATAAGAGTATTTGAGCCACATAAGGAGAATGAGTACTGGCAATAGCAGTCAACAGAGGCAGGTCGTTGGATTCAATCCTGAATATTGAGAAAAGAAAACAATATTACTTTAAAATAGCATGGTTTTATGAGAAAGTGTTATTTCTAGGTACCAAGTTTGATAGATTATCATTTAAAACTAATGAAAAAGCAAAACAGATGGAAGGATAATAAACTTATTCTTTTCATAAAATATTCCAGTGGACAACGACCAGGGAGGCAAAGGGAGAGAAATACAGGAAGTGTGTTGTGCCTATGTGAGACATAAAGCTCTTATTCCCATGGCAGGGACCACCAGACTTTCTCACTTTCCTGTATTCCCTGTATAACTTCATTGTATCATACTTTAAGGTTTTCTCCATTATAAACTCATTATTCCAGTCAACAGTCCTAAATGCATACTGATTTTTCACCTAAGGTCAAATTGCCCTTAGAAAAATGGTGATGGTAGCAATTTCTTAAACCTTGGGCATGTGTTCAAAGGTTATACAATTGAGATCCTCACAAGATTCTGAGAGCTAAAAGATACTGAGGTGACACTAAAAGATACTGAGTTAAGACACATCACAGTTTCAAATGGACACAGCTTTGGCTGCCTCTCTTCCAGCAGAGGTGGATACAGTATGGGCACTGGCTAAATGATGTCAGGTGTCATAAAAAAAAATTCAACTGTTTCAATCTGTGGAATATGTCCAAATTCTTTCCCTTGAATTTCTCAAAATAAAAATTAAAACAGTACCTGGCATCACTTCATGGAGTTTTCTAGTCCTTCTCCAGTAATGCTACATACGGATCTGATTTCAGAGTGGACAGGACTTCTCTAGTGCTTTTAGTCCTACTGGCCCTGACTATGGGAGGAAAGGGATAAGGAAAGGATGAACATGGGTCTGCTAATAATGCACTAAGAGGACCTAGAGAAGAGTGCAAAGGGGAATCACAGCTTATGATAACAGGTGTTGATGTACACCTGAGAGTCGAGGACTAGGTAAAGTCCTCGAAATGTAAGGTACACGTCGGCAGTGGACAGTCTAATAAGGCAGGATTGAAGTTTGAGGCTGCTAGAGAGATAAACAAAAGCAAAGAAACCACAAAGACAGGATGCAAATTAACTGCAAAAGCAAACACCTCATAAGGGGGAAATACTTAGTAAATAAAGTACCTAAGAAAAATCTACGACTGGAAATGCCAAGAGCCAAACAATACAGGCGTCACATTCTGAGTGTGAAAGATGAAAAATCTGAGGAAAATACGAAGGCCCAGGTCTCTCAGCAGGCTTAGAGAATTTAAACATCCATGATATAAACAATATTTTCTTGTCCTGAGTTCGGGGAATCGTCATCATGGATGAGTGGGGGGCAGGTCCCCAAATGGACAATGTCTTTGTTCTCTTTTGAAAAATCAAGCAGACAGTAAAACAAAGGACAGAATTTCTTCCTCTAGAGAAGTTATGGCAAATACCCTCTGGAGGATGACAGGCAACTTTAGTATCATACACGTCTCCTCTTCGGTGGGCTTATAATAAAGGAAGGAAAGCACTGTCACCCTACAGACACTCAGGCAGGCTCAAGCCCAGAAGGGCCTTTCCTGCCACCACACGGAATGAGCCGACCTGCTCCTCCAGGAAGTGAAATGTAAACACAAGCTGCTGCTGCATGTCCCACAGCTTGTGACTTCAGCATCTAACTCAGTGACTAGAAACGGGCAGTGTGGGATTAAATTTTCTTGTCAAGTGTTAAATAATCCACAGAGAGAAGTAACAGAGCACCACCAGCCTAAACCCCTGCGATTGTTTGTGGGTATGAAACCCAGTATCAATCAGATACAAGGAACATGCTGTTCATTGGGGAGCTGCAGAGGCATGTATCTGATGGACTCCACATACTTTGATGGGTTACCAGGGCCCGAGTTTAGGGTGGCACAGGCTAAACACATCAGCAGGTACAATGCTAGGGATGCCCGTCAAAGGGAGACGTGGCAGCACTTCACAGAACTCACCCCAGTACGACACCTAATTCTTTCACATGGACTCGTGTGTGTCCCCGGAGGTATTCAGACAGCATTTTGCTTTTAAGGTACATCTCCTGTAGTCTGTCTTCAAGATGCATGATGCACTGCAAAGCCAAGAACATTCCCAATGAGAAAGAGAAGTCAAACATCTGCCAATATTTTAAGAATTTTCTTGATTCATTTCTAACTACACAGCTTTAATCTCATCGGTTTCAAATACACTTAAAAAATCACAAGCCATCACAAACCCTACCGCTACCAGGTATAAGAATAGGTTCTTGTAAAACAAAGCTTACTTTTGCTAATTATTAACATTTACATATGTATTATTCTGGTCTTTTTAAACAAGTATTTTTTCATAGTTGAAATCATTCCAAAAGTTTTCTTGCCTTTAAAAACTTATAATCCGTTCCCACATTAGAACTCTATTGATGTAATTTTTATAGCTAAACAATCTTGAGAATGTGAATTTACACTTACCCACATAGCAATTTGCATTTTTGTTCTTATAAATAATTTAGTAAACAGTATCTCTTGTTTTTTTCCCCCAGTATCTCAGATTATTCTGGCCCAATGCATTTCCACAGGAGACTGACTGGAACAGGTCATTTTGAACCTGCCTCACAACTTTTTTGTTTTGCTTTCAAGAGTGTATTTTAACTAGGTCTTTAGCAACAATAAAGAAAAGGCAATTATTTTCAGGACATCGTTACCCTTGGAATGGTGTTCTGCTGCATGTTTTAGGGACTAGCAACCATCTGTGTCTTTCACCAGAGGCAAATGCTTTTGCATTTGGCAGGCAGAGCTACCCAAGCAGCTTCAGTAAGACACCTGATGGCTTTGGCAAGGGTAATTCCATCATACATAATTTTCTTCTAGACCATTAGGCCTGTTATTTTCAAGGTAAAAAGATTAACAGATGCATTTGAAAATGTTGATCTTGACCATCTGGGCTGATCAGTGGCATGGAAAAATATCTATGAGAGATGCAATGTTTTCAGTTTTTCATTGGTTTAAAATCTTAAATGCATTGTGTCAGGTGGATGAAACACAACTGCTAAGTGACTAAGAGTTACAAAGCAAGAGGGATTTCACCAATTCTCATAGAAATGCTCCTCCAAGTAAACAAAGTGGTGAAAGGATCTCTAATTAGCTTTCAGTTCCTTATGGAGTGAAACAGAAAAATTTCAATATGAGTTACAAAATACTAAAAAGTATTCATATTACATTGAATTCTTTCTCCTTTGAAAAAGTAATTACAGTGTTTACAGTCTATGAAAACTGTATGATGCAATGTGAAAATAAGAACTCTGGTCTATATGAATATATACTAGACATGAAATCCAAGCATTTAGACAACTTTTAGCCAGGCACAGTGGCTCATGCATATAATTCCAGCACTTTGGGAGGCTGAGGTAGGAGGATCACTTGAGCCCAGGAGCTCGAGACCAGCCCAGGAAATGTAGTGAGACCCTGTCTTTACAAAAATTAAAAAATTATCTGGGCATAGTGGCACACACCTGTAGTCCTAACTACTCAGGAGGCGGAGGTAGCAGAATTGCTTGAGCCCAGGAGGTCAAGGCTGCAGTGAGCCAAGATCATACTACTGCACTATGGCTTGGGTAACAAAATGAGACTGTCTCAAAAAAAAAATAAAAGCCGTTTAAAAAAATACTTGATTATTAAATTGAACCGTGCTAGGGGCTTTTTAACTCCTCTTTCTGGGATTTTATTCCTGAGATGGATTTCTCCAATTTTTAATTTCTGAAATTTCAAATAGCTACTTTCTCTTTTTGTATTGAAGGTTCTAAAAGCCATTTAATCACAGGTTTCATTCAAGTGATTTTTTTAGGCGAATTTTAAACTGCAGATACAATTTTCTTTAATTCTGGTTTTGTTAGGTTAAATAAGGCTTTCATACTAGTAAGTGCTTGAACATACTTCTGTCCAAATGAAGTAAAAAGAATTAACTATAACAGTTTATTGCTTTGATAACCAAGATACCAATTATGACAAGACTTACGTATTATAGAATGAAATATAAAAGTTTGGCAAATACTTATGAAATAAGAAACTATGAAGTCTAATATACATTCCTTCCCTTACAGAAAAGGAAACATTAGCCTCTAAATCAGCATAACTCAACCTGCTTCTAGAAGGAAAAACTGCCTACAACTGTAGAATGAAAAATAAGATCATAATCCAAAAATGCTTCTCATATTGCCCCAGGACAGATGTCTTGCAAGAGTATGCTTCAGCTTAAAATACATAGTTTGGAAAATAAAGATAAATAGAGTGTGGAAAAAAAAGGTGTTGTCAGTCTTTGCAAACATTAATATTCTTTCATGAAACTAATTATTAACTATCATACTAACAGTAGCTG
This sequence comes from Cheracebus regulus, assembly GCA_963574635.1. Lineage (NCBI taxonomy): Eukaryota > Metazoa > Chordata > Mammalia > Primates > Pitheciidae > Cheracebus > Cheracebus regulus. Next base: position 14,066 of record CAUYQU010096289.1, read on the forward strand.
TTTACTGAATGCTTATAACATCTAACACCATTCTAAATGCTCTACATTCTCTAATTTATAATTTCATAACCATATGAGATGGGTTCTATTATTTCCCCAGCTTTGCAGATAAGGAAATTGAGGCTTTGAAAGATTATATGGTTAGGAAATAGCGGAACTTGTATTTAACTCCAGGCTATTGGACTCTAAAGCTAACATATATGGCTTTTAAAGTATCTTATATTGGCATGGTGCTTTGGCAATAAAAAGCAGTTATTGTATTCCTAATTTTCAGAAGATTCTCATAGCACCCTTGTTGAACAGGTACTATCTTCATTTTACAAATTAAGAAAGCTGAGGTTTGGAGAGCCTCAGGATTGTCCATTGTAACACAACTAACCAATGGCAAAGCCTAGACCATAACCCTGCTAAGCAGAGTGGTCTTCCTGCCTTGCCACACTGTCAGGACTTTGATAACCAGATGGTATTCAGAGCACCTTCTTCAAAGCCATAAAAGTCTTGACTGTTTTTGAGGAATGGGTACAAGTATAGATTCAGTCATAAAAACCCAGGCAAATGACCACTGCATTAGCAATTAGCATAGGTAATTAATGTTCAAAAGCTTCCTGCTTTGTTAGGTAAACAGGTTTGCATCATTTTTGGAGGCCAGGAGGCAGATAACAGATATTCTGGTTTTGGGCTGTGCTGCGGGGAACAGTGCTATGCAGACAGGAGGGAAGAGCAAAAAAAGCAGACTCCTCACACACCTGTCTCTGAGGTCAGCCCATCCAAGCTTTAACCAGCTATATGCCATATGCCCATAAGCTTCTCTCTCTCTCTAAGTGTTCATCATCACTAGAAAGGCTTTTCTTCTTTTGAAACCTTTTCCCCTCCCTCTCTGAATGTATTTTCTCTTTCAATTTCTCGACACATACACAGATTTGGAAAAGATTTTGTTGTGGATGTTGATTCCAGTGGCTACTGGGGAGCTACTGACACTTTTCTAAGAGTTTATAGGCTCTGTTGTTTGTACTTAAAACATTGTTACGAAAGTGATTTTAAAATTCCATTTGGAAAGAAACAATTAGGCCAGGTGCGGTGGCTCACATCTATAATATCAGCACTTTGGGAGGCAGAGGTGGGCAGATTGCTTGAGCCCAGGAATTCGAGACCAGCCTGAGCAACACGGCAAAACCTGTCTCTACAAAAAATACAAAAATTAGCTGGTGTGGTGGCACATGGCTGTATTCCCAGCTACTCAGGAGGGCGAGGTGGGAGGATCGCTTGAGCACAGTAGGCGGAGGCTGCATTGAGTAGAGATCACCCCATTGCATTACTGCAGCCTGGGTGACAGAGTGAGACCCTGTCTCAAAAAAAAAAAAAGCAACCATTGATATAATATTACATGTGTACAGTACTTCAAAATTTGAAATGTTTACACAAACAATATTCTACTTTATTCTTAACACCTTTGTGAAAATGTTCACTTAACAGAAGGAACTACAGTCCCTTCAGAAACTGGCCTACTTATTATAATACCAATCTAATAAAAGGAGAACTCATGAGTTCTCCAGTGGATGATTTACAATTTCCTTTTATGCTTGATCTTTCCACCCACATTCCTTATTTACTACACAAACATCTTGTTCCAAAAAATTCCAGTGCTACTCCTTGTTATTTGTTTCATGGACGAGCTATTGTTACTGAAATCTATCCTGTTGCTGGTTTTATGTTGCATGTTCTAGTTTTAGTTATGCTAACCTCCAATAATATTTAGTTATGCTAACCTCCAATAAACTTTTGAGTTTGTGACTGTATAATCAAAATGCCGTTAAAAGTATTTTAAAACTGTATTTCTTTGGTGATGTAAGAACCAGTACTTACAAAATCAGCAGGGAGGTGAAGCTTGTAGAGCTGTAAGATGGACTGAAGCAAACTGGACACCTGACTGGAGACCAGGACATCCTGGCCTAGTTTCATGCTGTCCGTCACTTTCCTCTGACTTGTAGCTACCTGCACACTCCATTTATCTGTGTCTGCGATAATACAGACGGCTTCAGCTATTGGCTCATCCAACACTGGATGCTGAAAGAGAAACGCAGTAGGTCAACTTCCCACCATACCTCCTAGTGATGCTCAGAATGTCCACAGTCTTTTTGTTTAGCGTTACGCTAACAGTTTAGAAGTTGAAGGTAGGAATTACAGGAATTTGGAGTTTTACAGGGACTCAAATAGGAGTGTCACTAAATCATCATTTTAAATTAATTTTATAAAACTGCATTTAATCCCTTTTTTTCCTTATACCTGGGAGGTTTGCTATAACCGTCGTTAAATGTTCACAGAAAGCAAAAAGATATGTGCCCTCACTACAGTTCAGGATATTAAAATTCATTTCTTTTTGAAAGGCTGCACTCTCCTTTGAAAATGGGGAAAGTGTACATAAGGTGTAGGATATTCCATCCTCATTTCTCTAATAACAAAGCTAGGCAGGATAACTGAGTATTTCCTTAAAGTTACAGCTTTAATCGTGAAGCAAAATTGGGTAACTGTGTGTGCTACATACACAAATCATCTCTAATAACCATCTAAAATCAGACAAAGGGATGAGTTTATCCAGGTGAATCCAAAAGGTCAAAGTTTCACTACTGATAAATACACTTAAAATGTAAAATTCTTGACAGCTGGGCAGTTATGGATACAGCAGATTTAACAACTAGTAAATTGTGCCACAGGGTAAATAGGGTAAACACTGAAGTAGTCACAAGGACTTTTTAAAAAATCTAATTTCTCAAAACAAAGTGTAACTGCTTGGGAGGGATGGGTGGGGGAGGGGGAGAACAGAGAGAGCCAGAGACAGAGAGACCTGCCTCAAAGCCAATGCACACAGGCACATTTTCCTAACCCTTATTTACCAAGGAATATTAGTACTGGCTGCATCTGTCCTTAATCCTTTCTACTATCCTGGGGTGACTGCCTGATTTTTTGGGCTGCTTAAATAACTTCCTCCAATAAATCCATCCAAATTTGCCTTTGAAGAATGGTCTTAGATAAGGCCCAGTGAGACTGCAATCAGGGGGCCACCCTTCCCTCCATCAAGGTGTGGTTGTATGGCCCAAGCTATGCCAGCTGGATGCTCCTACCCTGGGAATTCCTTGTTGAGTACTGGCACAGAAGACCAAAAACGGCTGGCACTACCATATTTCCTGCTCAGACAGCAATTAGTACAAGGCCTGGTGAGACTTAGTACAAACACTTTCAAGTAGTTCATGGTTCATGGAACTCCAGAATTGCTTTGTTGCTTATTTCAACCCTAACTCTTCGGTTTTCTCATCAATCCTATACATTCCCAATATTCTTCCACTAAAGTCACTCCTGTTTAAGTTAACAAGAGTTACTAATTGCAACAAAGAACCCAAAGAGATATACAACTTTGCCACTGGACCATGGTTACCTTTGATTTTTACAACTTAAGCCAAGTAGTGGGAAGGCTGCAAATACAAATCAAAGATGCATGGTGCCATACTGTAATTTTAACAGGTGATCTGACTCCCTAGTCTTAGACTCTGTGATTAAAAGGGGAGCTTGGGCAGCTTCATATTCCTGCTCACAAATGGAGAGAGAGTGGTGAGATGAATGAAAACTTTGTGAGGACCAACAGTTTTTCCTACTATTGTCTAAGGGGGAATAGTAGGAAAAATATAAACCCTATTATCAGAGTTTACATTTTTCCCATTGAAAGGAACAGCAATCAGGCAAAGTCTGATGTTCAACATTTATTTGTTCAAATAATTTTAAACATGAGACATAAAGAATTTGATAAAGTATACTTTTATAAAGTCCAGTTTCCCAAGACAGTTCTCATTTTGTAGAATTGTTAACTGAAGAGAACAAAGAGTTTCTTATATGCATAATGACCCCCTCACCATTTTCAACCATAGGTAATGACCCTTTCATCCCAACACTTCTTTCACAGGCATAGACACAATCTCTACAATGGACACCTAAAGAAGCATGGCCTCGGTGACTTCCCTTTACAAGTTCCTCTAAGGTCTTGTTCATCAGTGTGTCATAAATTTATAGCAAGATGCCATCAATGTGTCTGGTCCTTATGAAAAAAAAAGGAAATTTGAACACTTAAAATATTTGTATTTGGGGTTCAAGCTCCTTCACTTCTTTGCGTCTGTTAGAAATCCACAACATGCTGGTTATGCCATGGAATAGATCTATATTAGGGAGCATTCCCTCTTACTGACCGTATGTCAACATACAGACAATGAGTTGAACATATACCTGTCACCTTTCACAGTGAATTCTGGCTTTTGTGAGGGGAAGGGGAAAGAGGAAGATTGATTTGCAGTAGGTAATTTGGCCCTAGGTTCAAATCAAACTTAGTCTTCTAAATGATCTTCCCACTGCAGTGATAGGGAAGGGAAAAGTGTGCCAATCCCCTTATCCAACAGTGCATAGACTATAAATTATATGGTACCACTAGCAATACAAAGGGCTTTGTTTTAAGCAACTAATTGCTGGAATAAGGGCCAAGAAGCGTACTAGGAAGGTGATGGGTGGAAGATTCTAAAACTCTTACCTGTTTAGTTACTTTTAAAATAATTGAGCCAACCTCTCTGCCCCTTTTTGTTACCGATGTAACCTAGGCTTGCAGAATTTTCATGTAAAAACATGAAAAATGAGCACAAGTCTTTTTATTTATTTTTTAGAGACAAGGTCTTACTTTTGCCCAGGCTGGAGTGCAGAAGTCTGATCACAGTTCATAGTAATCTCAAGCTTCTGAGCTCAAGTGATCCTCTGCCTCAGCCTCCCAAGCAGCTGGGACTACAGACGTGTGCCACCACACCTGGCTAATTAAAGGAATTTTTTTTGTAAAGATGGGGTCTTGCTATGTTGCCCAGGCTGATCTCAAACTCCTGGTGTCAAATGCTCCTGTCACCTCTGCCTCCAAAGAACTGGGACTATAGGTGTGAGCCAATACATTTGGCCTCTAAAGTTTCTTACTTTATTTATTTTTTTGAGACAGTCTTGTTCTGTCACCAGGCTAGAGTGAAATGCTGCAATCTTGGCTCACTGAAACACCTGCCTCCTGGGTTCAAGCGATTCTCATGTCTCCTGGGTAGCTGGAACACAGGTGTGCACCACTATACCCAGCTAATTTTTGTATTTTTAGTAGAGACAGGGTCTTCCTGTGTTTGCCAGGCTGGTCTCAAACTCCTGGCCTCAAGTGATCTGCCTGCCTCAACCTCTGAAAATGCTGGGACTATAAGCTCACAAGTAATTTTTAAATCCCTGGAGCAAAGAGGCAGAATCTGAGGCAGAGACTTGAGTAAAGACTAAAGAATAATAAGTCTAAAGATGGAGGCAAACTGACAAATCTCTCTGCATCCTTAGCCTCTAGCACAGGAGCTGGCATTTGAAAAATGTTACTTGCTGAATGAAAATGAAACAGATTAAAACACAAGCAAATGACAAGAGTTGATGAGCATCTTGTGTTCCCTACAGCGTGGATCTCTGACTTTCATGCATGCAGGCCTCAGGAACAGAAAAGAACCAGCAGAACATTTTCAAAAGAGCATCTTAAAAAAAAAAATCCAAGAATTACACATTCTCAAGCTACTAAATACATACCACACAATGCTCTGAATCAATCCAATTGCCTCCATCTAATTATATCACTTTGTAGCTACTTACTTATTGACTAAAGAATAAACAACTTTTAAAGAAAGAACAAACTAGAGGGGAGTCTAAATATTCAAGAAAAAAAAATGAATGCTGGAAAGAGATAAAAATATCATCAACTACTTTAGCTACAATGCAAAGGTCACCAGAGCCACTGCTGGCCATCCCTGATCAGGCCTGAACTTGCACAGGGTCAGAGAGTTGAAGCTGAAGTTCTGGTGACGGGAGATTTCTGATAATCTTTCCAAAGGAAACTCCTCCCCATTAGACAGTGGGCAGTGTAAACATATTGTGATCTGACTTATCAGTCAATCTCTAGGTTTTCAGAATTTAAGGAATGCTAAGATCCAGAAAACTATGGATTTGTCGCAGAAATACATACCTGCACACATCTTATGCCCTGGAATTCAATTTAACATTTCTCTTATGGAAGACGTTTTTTTTTGTTGTTGTTGTTGTTTTTTTTGAGAAAGAGTCCCTCTTTGTCACTCAGGCTGGGGTGCAGCGGTGCATTCTCGGCTCACTACAACCTCCACCTCCTGGGCTCAAGCAATTCTCCTGCCTCATCCTCCTGGGCAGCTGGGACTACAGGAACCTGCCACCATGCCCGGCTAATGTTTTGTATTTTTGGTAGAGATGAGGTTTCACTGTGTTGGCCAGGCTGCTCTTGAACTCCTGACCTCAAGTGATCGACCCACCTTGGACTCTCAAAATGCTGAGATTACAGGCATGAATCACCATGCCTGGCTGGGAAGACTATTTTTAAGGCATCCATAGAACCACAATAAACAAACACTGAATTATATGTATGCTTCTTTATAATACTATTTCTTACGGCCATACCTTAATAGACGTTAGTAAATAGTGAAATCTGTCAAGTAAGTTTTTTAAGTTCACAATTTTATCAAGTTCATGTGCACAGCAGGTTTCATACGTATACTTATTTGCAATAACACACATGCAACATGTATATTTCTTTTCTATGTGCCACATTTAAATGACTGATATTTCATGTGATTATCTATTTTTAACCCAATGAAGAGTGAGGAAATGCCGTTCTTACATATATGCTTCCCATTAACTACTTATTAATTTATCACACCATTTCTCCTGTGGGGAGTCGGGGGGGAGGAGGCAGGAACACAGTACTGCTCTACAGATAGGAACACTCGAGACAAAAAAAAATATATAAAGAGCATATTAAGTATCTTGGTATGTAAAAAATAGAGTATAGGAACTCACAAGTGTTTCCAACTTTTAGCCCAATGAGTCTGCCAAACCCTCTACTATAAAATCCAAGGACCACATCAGGGTGGAAATCCCTTAGAAGACAAGAGTGCAAGAAGTGTGAATGATGGTCTGAATTTACTGTCATTAGGAAGAAACACAGCTACTTCTATCATGCACTTTGCTACAGAAGTTCCCCATCTTTATGCTGCTTGACACTGACCCTTTATCATTCTTCAAAGATGTCTCAGCCCACATGTGTATTACAGAAAGCAGGGGCATGGAAACTTCTGTATTCATAACCAGCTCTGAAATCTGCACAACAGTTATAACAGTGTGGGTTTAACTATCAGGGATAAGCCACTGGGAAGCCTCTTTAAAATACAAAGGGAACAGGCAACTTATGATTCAGGTAACTGAAAGCACTTCCCTCTATGTTTTTCTCTGAGATATTCTGGATAATAAAATACATGATTCTTTGGCTTCATTTGCCCATTTGTTAATCATTTTATATAATTCTGGTAAGTTTTATATATTTATTAAACTGTACTTGAATAAGAGGATGCTACATGATAAAATGCCTTTCCACAATGATTCTCATTATGTTACAGCACCATGATTTAATATTAGCTTTTACGTGGCTTCAAGAAAGGCCTTTGGTCAGTCATGCAAAGAGCCCAGTATGATGAATGCAATGACAGTCATCTTCTCAGCATTACTCTTAGTTGAAGGTCCTCTGATCCCCTTTGGTATTTTCCTGCCTCCTCAGAGGAGAAGACCCACCCATATACCTGCATCTTTCATAGTTTTGGAATTGAAGATTCAGGCCGTGCAAGATAGTCCTTGGCCAACCTACCCCACTAGGATGGCTGAGAGCCACTAAAAGGATTGCAGAGGTGTGTAAATTGTAGACCAGTTTTTTTTAAAAAATGTAAACAAACCACAAAACCCCTTCAGTCTCAAATCCATCCGGAGAAAAGAAACCTGGTTATCACTCATTATTCTTAAACCATCTCTTCCAATATATAAAGTCATCTGGAATTTTTTTTTTTAAACTACATGTTCAGTAGACATTCCTGATAGCAGTTTTACTCAGAGAAGGGACAGACAGACCTCCTGATGGTGGCAAAGCCAGCTCTGAGATAGGCTGAAGGGGTCATCAGAGAAAGGGGCTTCAATTCCCTGAAAGAGCCATGCTACCCCCTGTACCATTCCTTGCTTCTCATTCTCACTCTGCTACTGATCCCAGCTGAGTCCTCACCACAGCCACCCTGTGTTCACATCCTCAGCACCCTGGCCTCCCACTGCCACACACCTGACCATGCTGTTTTCACTGCTTATTTATTTCTTTGTATTTCCTGTTAGATCGCAAACTCCCTGAGGAGAGGTACCATGTCTTCCTCTCTCTGGCTACTTCTAAGAGTTTTCTTTATCTTTGATCTTCAGTTGTTAAGTGTGAATTTGTCTATACTCTCCCTACAGTTGCTTATTTAACCTGAAAAATCCCAGCTACTCTTTCTTTGAATATTACTTTCTCTCATTTTCTCTATTCTCTTTCTGCATATGCTATAAAGTCTCTTCATTCTGGCCTCCACATCTTTTACTTGCTCTTTGATATTTTTCATGTCTTTTCGTCTCAGAGCTCAAAAAGATAATTTCTTAAGTAGCCTCCATTTCAAATTCTAATTCTCTTTAGCTGTATTTAATCTGCTCTGTTCTTTAACCTATCCCTGGAGTTTTATTTTCAGGTATTGTTTTTCCATTTTAGAAGTTCTTTTTAGTTCTTATATGAATCTAAATGATCATTTATCATTGTCCTCTCTTTTTTTAAGGTTCCAATTCCTTCTTTTTATTACTGTAAACATTTTAAACATAGCTACTTTAATAGTTGTTGCCGACTGGAGGAGTACTAATTCTGCTTGTATGTGCTTGCTCTCTGCTCATGATGATTTCCTGGTTTCCCACATATGTTTGTAATTTCTGAATGTGGGCCTATCTTACTGGAGCAATGTTTCATTTTCCTACATGAATCTCATGAGCTTGTGGTTGTGAAAGTGTCTAAAGTAGTGTGCTTTCTTCTGCCAGAGTCTTAAAGGTTTCTATGCTCCTGGTTTTTATGTTTATTTCTTGGGTAGGGATTCGCAAATCACTTGGGTAGAATAAATATGGGCCTGAAACCCACAAATAGCACAGACCAGGGGTTTTGATTTCTCATGGGTGACTTTATTCTCCCCAACCTGTTTCCAGCCTGTTTCTTTGCTGCTTCACTGCTTATGTCTGGCGATTTCTAGTCTCCTTTTCATGGAAGAATAGTTATCTGAAACTCCAGGCTTTAGGTAAGCAGCTTGATTACAGGTCTCAAGCCTTATGTGCATGTAAGACCACAATCTCTCATCCTTGGGTGAATCTGAGAACCTTAGCACCAAATTCCTCGGACCTGTATCAAAACTGAAATCCCGGAGGACCAGCTCATGCTTACTGCTTTGGTTTAGATTTCTATTTATCTCTGGCACAAAAGGATTTCCAATTTTTTCACATACACAGGAATTATAACAGTGGGGCAGCAATGAGGATGGTGATAGTTTATCCATCACTGTATAGTTTTAGAGGGGAGGCATGCCATCTATACCAGTTTAGTACATGTTGCTGGAATTCTCCCACGTCAGATCTTTTTTTTAGGAGGGGTGGGGGGGGTGGGGGGGAGGGAGACAGGGTCTCACTCTCACCCAGGCTGGAGTGCACTGGCTCCATCATAGCTCACTGCAGTCTCAACCTCCAGGGCTCAAATCATCCTCCCACCTCGGCCTCCTGAGTAGCTGAGACCATGGGCACACAGCCACCACACCCCAGCTAATTTTACCTCAGATTTTGACTACTGTTATAACCACAGTGCCAAGCACATAAAAGGTACCTGATAAGTATTTTTCAACAGATAAATCTCTAAGGTGTGATTCTCCCCACTCCACCCCAAAAGCATCTGCAGCTTCTCTGCCCCATCAAGTGACACGAGTTATCCCGACCACCTGGAGTGCCACCACTGGAGATTTGTAGTGCATCAAACATATTTTTAACACATGAAAATACCAGAAGGGGTAACAATCATATATGACCTTATCATAACTCTATAAGCATTTGCTTATCAGAAATTTTTCTCTTGGAGACAGGTTAAACGTCAGTCACTAAAGGCTTAAGAGTTGTAATGAGGTAAAGAAGGAGAAGAGGAAAATCAATCATTTTGGACCTTGGGACATGGCTGAGGGATCCTGGTAGGTATACATGAAGACAGCATGAAGACTTGGGGGTAGAGGGAAAGAAGTGGGGGTAGAGGGAAAGACTTTGGGGTAGAGGGCCAAAAGTGTGGCGAGATGGTCTGGAGGGGTGCAGAAAAAATGCCTGACCTCCTGTGTATCTGTGCTATGTGCTCACCAGGCTCATGCCCAAATGTAGCCCGTGGCCTTGAAGATACAGTATGCAGCCTCTGGAATAGCTGCACTGTCAGGCTGGCCGCTTGCTGAGGTCAAATTCAGTCTGAAGTTGAGAAGAGGTGCTCAAGATCATAAAGGGTTATCAGAACAAAGTTGTGTGATGAGATGTGCAACTCCAAAATAAAACAAGAGAGGGTTACTAACTTTTTTTTTTTTTTTTTTGCAGAGAATGGCACTGGTGTTCAAATATCTTGTAGGTAGTAAAAAATTTGGGGAAAAACATCAAAATCAGACATGTGTCTAACTCTGACACAATGCAAGAAACATGAAGCCCAAGAGACCTATAATAAATGTTTATTCTCCTTTAGATAAAGACAATGAACACACAGAGCTGCAGGCATCATGTCTAAACATCTGATTCTTCTCCTTTATATTTCGTTAAAGAAAGGCCATCTCCCTTTTCTCTTTACTTCAGAAAAAAGGGATACTCTGTAGTAATAGACACACATGGCTGTAACCCCAGTTTTATGGGGAAGAGTCAACTAACGTTAGTGAGCACCTTCTGTGCGCCAGGCACCAGGCAAGGTGCTGGGGATATACAGGGAAATTAAGTCCCTGCTTTCTGCTTCAAGGTGCCTGCAGCCCTCGTGAGAGGAAGACATCTGGAACAGAACAGGGACATGGTGCCCGGAATTATTTCGAAGAAGAGGCAACATATGAAATGGGTCTTCAAAAATGTAAGAAAGTGTGTTCAGTAGTGCCGTAGGCAAAGAAAGTATAATCTGATAGGCAGACAGGTGTGAGTAAAGGTGGACTGTTTACAGAATGGCAAATAGTGTGACTGGGGCATAAGAGGAGATACGGGGTATGTGTGTGTACTTGAAAGACATAAAAGGGACAATTCCGGCTAAGAAGTTTATAGTTTATTTTCTTAGAAAATAGGAAGCTATTCAAGCAAAAGAATACATGATTGTCTCATGCTTTAGAAAGTCCTCTTGCAGCACTGCACAAGATGAACGGAAGGGGGTAAAGTGGACACAGGGCTGCCATTCGGGAAGATCAAAAGGAACTTACAAAAGACAAGTCACATTGAGAAGGGGAGAGAATAACAATGATTTCAGATTGGAGTCAGAGATACCTAGAGATTAGTTATTTTATTTGTTTTTACCACAATCCACGGTAAGAAATACATTTTAACACCATGACCTGGCATAGATGCTTACATGACATGATGGCCTGGCAGGACATGCCATATACATACAAGTGTGACATGTGTGCATGTGTGTGTATAAATACAAACACACATAATACAAAGGTTTCACTAATCAATAAGCCTAATTATGTGTAATGATTTTAGTTCTGTATCATTTAAAAAAACTGGAAATCAAAACCCATTTATAGGTCAAAATATGTAGTTTTAAAAACGCTCCACAGGCCAATGGGCATAGGTAGTGTTGCAGTGAGGGCTGTGGCTACAGAAGACAGTGCCAGAGGCCCGAGGCACTGCCATGCTTATTATCCAATCAGGGGGAAGAGAAAACAAGAGATGTTCCGAAATAGCAGATCTGTCCTACATAGATGTTTTCTTTGTATCCTATTGACTATAAGGTTGTTGCTGACCTGAGGTATTTAATGTTACGTGTGATACTTAAGTAATGATTTACGATTTGAAGGGGCTTGCTGTTCTTTTATAGTCCTACAGGTTGATTGCACTGCATGGACTAATTAGGTATTCATGAGCATATATATATCACAGCCAGGCTTTTAGCAAAGCTCTCTATTTGTGCTACTGATTCCTGCATGATATTTCTGGAGTCAATCTGTTGCTATGCTTAAAATTAAATGGAAGAGGCTGCTGTATCCAATGGTTACTTCATCTTATAAATTATTTTGTAAAATGCTTGAAGCCCTACAGCACAGTTGATTTTTAAAAAGCATCAAAATGTACTGTTAATTTTGGTCTTGATGAGCCTGCCCTGCAGAGTTAGAGCTGTCCAGTCTGCTCCTGGGCCGAGTGAAAGTGAATGTTTTTAGCACTCAATGAATGTGTGTACAGGTTCTGTTCAGTCATCCCCAACAGTAGGCTCCTGAGATTGACAAGGCCATTGACTAGTTAGGAGAACTTTAAATACATATGCATATATTTGCATATAGCTTTCTTAACTCTGACAGTAATTTTCATTTTTACTAAAATAAGGGTTGTCATTTTCCTCTCCCATATTAAAAACATGATGTATTGCTGTATCATTTACAAAGCACTTTCACCTTTTATTGCACTTTAGGTTCTGGGGTACATGTGCAGAACATGTATGACTGTTGCATAGGTACATACATGGCAATGTGGTTTGCTGCCTCCATCCCCCTGTCACCTATATCTGGCATTTATCCTCATGTCATCCCTCCCTAATTCCCTACCGCCAGCTGTCCCTCCCCTAGTCCCCTGCAACAGACTCCAGTGTCTGTGTCCATGTGTTCTCATTGTTCAGTATCTGCCTATTGTTCAATATCTGCCTATACTCCCCTGTGTCCATGTGTTCTCATTGTTCAATATCTGCCTATGAGTGAGAACACGCAATGTTTGATTTTCTGTTCTTGTGTCAGTTTGCTGAGAATGATGGTTTCCAGATTCATCCATGTCACTACAAAGGACACAAACTCATCATTTTTTATGGTTGCATAGTATTCCATGGTGTATATGTGCCACATTTTCTTTGTCCAGTCTATCATTGATGGGCATTTGGGTTGGTTCCAGATCTTTGCTGCAGTGAACACATGCACACTGTAAACAGTTCAGCAATGAACATATGTGTGCATGTGTCTTTATAATAGAACATAGATGTTGCTTTTTTAAAATGTTTTTTCTGACCAGGTATGGTGGCTCATGCCTGTAATTCCAGCACTTTGGGAAGCCAAGGCAGGAAGATCACTTTAGCTCAGGAGTTTGAGATGAGCCTGGGCAACACAGTGAGACCCTGTCTTCAATAAAAGTTTAAAAAATATTAGCCAAGCATGGTGGTGCACACCTGTGGTCCCAGCTACTCGGGAGGGGAGGCTGGGGCAGGAGGATTGCTTGAGCTTGGGAAGTTGAGCCTGCAGTAAGCTGTGATTGCACCACTGCGCGTCTCAAAAAATAAAAATAAAATTTAAAAAATGCTTTTCCTATACTAGCAAGATGACCAAACATGTTCCTTCCTTATTCTGTTACTGTGATGAATGTGTAAATGTATTTTCTAATGTTAAGGCACCCTTTCAATCCAGGGATAAACTTGATTTCATCATAAGGAGTTACAGATACAGGCGCACGTGTGTGCGCGCACACACACACACACACACAGAGATTGTGCTATCACATTATAGCCAAATTATATATATAAAGCACATTATGGGCCAAGCACAGTGGCTCACACCTGTAATCCCAGCACTTTGGGAGGCTGAGGCAGGAGGATTGCTTGAGGTCAAGAGCTTGAAACCAGCCTGGGAGTGACATAGCAAGACTCCATCTCTATAAAAAAAAATTTTTTTAATTAGCCAGGTGTGGTGGCACATGCCTGTAGTCCCAGCTACTCGGGAGGCTGAGGTGGGAGGATCACTCTAGCCCAGTAGTTTAAGGCTGCAGTGAGCAGTGATCGTGCCACTGTGCTCCAGCCTGGGCAACAGAGTGAGACACTATTTTTTAAAAAAGCATTATGACCAAGTGTATATATAGTTGTGTACCACATGCAGACATTTGGGTCAGTGGTCTCAGGAGAGATTGTAATGGACCTGAAAATTCCCTATCGCCTGGTGATATGGTGGTCATTGTAACATCACAGTGCCATGCGTTACTCGTGTGTGTGTGTGTGTGTGTGTGTGTGTGTGTGTGTGTGTGTGTGTGTCTGATGCTAGGGTAAACAGCACTCTGCACCACCATAGAAAAGTCTAGCACATACAAATATGGCCAGTGCATAGTACTTGCTAATGACGATAAACCACTGTTACTAGTTCATGTATATACTATCCTATACTTTTTTACCATTATCTTAGAGTATACTACTGCTACTACTGATTAAAAACAAAGGTAACTGTAAAACAGCCTGAGGCAGGTGCTTCAACAGGGATTGCAGAAGGCCCCCAGTGGGACAGGATGTGGAGGGGAAGTCAGTGATATTGGTGATCCTGGCCCTGTGTATGCCTAGGCTGATACTGGGCTAATACGCATGTTTGTGTCTTAGTTTGTAAGAAAAAAAATTTTAAGGTAGAAAAAAGGGCCAGGCATGGTGGCTCATGCTTGTAATTCCAGCACTTTTAGAGGCCAAGGCAGGAGGATCACCTGAGGTCAGGAGTTTGAGACCAGCCTGGCCAACATGGCAAAACCCCATCTCTACTAAAAATACAAAAATTAGCCAGGTGTGGTGGCTCACACTTGTAATCCAAGCTACTTGGGAGATTGAGGCAGGAGAATTGCTTGAACCCGGGAGGCAGAGGTTGCAGTGAGCTGAGATCACGCCACTGTACTGCAGGCTGGGCGACAGAGCGAGACCCCGCTCTGGTGCATGGTAATGTCCCAGGCCTTCAGACCCACTCACCCTCTCACCAAGTCACCCAGAGCAACATCCACTCCTGCAAGCTCCATCTGTGGGAAGTGCCACACCAGGTGCACCACTTTGCAGTCACTGACCGTGTATTTTCACTGTAGCTTCTCTGTGTTTAGATGTGTTTAGATATCACAGACACACAGTATTGCATTCGGTTGTCTACAGCATTCAGTGCTGTTACCTGCTGTGCACGTTTGGAGCCCTGGAGCCACAGGCAACACTGTACAGCCTGGGTGTGGGGTGGGCTCTGCCACCTTAGAGTATACTGCTGGATCTGTGTAAGTTCACTTACGCATGACAAAATCACTCAACAACATGCACACACACACAGATATTGTGCTATAACATTACGACAATATGCATATAACACGCAATGCATTTCTCAGAACGTATCACCAGCGTTGAGCGTTGCTTGACTGTATATAAAACACTATTGGGGTAGGAGGTAGGAGTCAACTCCAGACCAGACTGAAGACTGGCTAAAACAGGGAAGAGGCTACTGAAAGCCCCTCTCCATAAGACAGGCCCACCAGGGCTGTGACAGTTTAGTGTTGCCATGGCAACACCCAAAAGTGACGGTCCCTTTCCATGGCAGTGACCTGGAATTACCACCCCTTTTCTAGAAATTTCTAAATAACCTGACCCTTAACTTATATGTATAATTGAAAGTGGAGCTTGGGCGTAGTGGCTTACACTTGTGATCCCAGCACTTTCGGAGGCCGAGGCAGAAGGATCACTTGAGGTCAGGAGTTCGAGGCCAGTCTGGCCAACATGGCAAAACCCTGTCTCCACTAAAAATATAAAAATTAGCCAGGTGTGGTGGTCGGCACCTGTAATCCCAGCTACTTGGGAGGGTGAAGGTGAGGCAGGAGAATTGCTTGAACCAGGGAGGCAGAGGTTGCAGTGAGCCAAGATAGCACCATTACACTCCAGCCTGGGCAAGAGATGAGACTCCATCTTAAAAAAAAAATGTGGGCATAGGTATGATTGCAAAACTGCCCCTGAGCTGTTACTGTCAACACATGGCCTGTGGGGTTGCCCTGCCCTGCAGGAGCAGTCACGGGTCTGTAACAACACCACCTTGATAAAGCTGCCTTCTTCTACCCTACTGCCGGCTTTCCCTTGAATTCTATCCTAGGCGAAGCTAAGAACCCTCGCCAGCTAAGCCCTACTATGGGGCTCACTTGTCCTGCATCACTGCTAGATGGTTTGACTTTTTTGAGACAGAGTCTGGCTCTGTCACCCAGGCTGGAGTGCAGTGGCATGATCTCATCTCACTGCAACCTCTGCCTCCCAGGTTCAAGTGATTCTCCTGCCTCTAGGGCTACAGGTGCATGCCACCACACCTGGCTAATGTTTGTATTTTTAGTAGAGATGGCATTTCACCATGTTGGTCAGGGTGGTCTCGATCTCTTGACCTCATGATCCGCCCATCTCAGCCTCCCAAAGTGCTGGAATTACGGGTATGAGCCACTGCACCCGGCCTTTTCATTTTTTTTAGGGATTTTGTGTGTGTTTATTAGAGAGAGTGCCATTAATTTCCCTTCTCTTACCACCCCTGTCTGTTGGGCACAAGGATTTTCTAATCATCAGAGAATTTGCAGGGAAGCACTCTTTTGGCTGTCTTTCCTGGAAGACTTTGAATAAGATGGAAATCATCTGTGCCTGGAATGCTTCGCTAGAACTTGCTCACAAAACAAGCTGAGCCTCGTCTTTGTATTGTGAGAAGATTTCTAAAATACTGATTAAATCTTTGTTGTTGTTATAGTACAATTCAGGATGTCCCTTTTGAGTCTGTTTTGGGAATTTGTATTTCCTGGGAATGTGTCCATTTCATCTAATTATCACATTTATTTGCAAAAAACATGTTCATGCTTTTTTTCTTTCTTTTTTGAGATCGAGTCTCACTTTGTTGCCCAGGCTGGAGTGCAGTAACACGATCTTGGCTCACTGCACCCTCCACCTCCCGGATTCAAGTGATTCTCCTGTCTCAGTGTCCTGAGTAGCTGGAATTACAGGGGCGCACCACCACACACAGCTAATTTTTTTTATTTTTAGTAGAAATGGGATTTTACCATGTGGGTCAGGCTGGTCTCAAACTCCTGACATCTGGTGATCCACCCGTCTCGGCCTCCCAAAGTGCTAGGATTACATGTGTAAGCCACAGTGCCCAGCCCATAATATTCCCTTATTAACTTTTTAATCTCATATTTTCCTGTGTAGTAATGTTCCTTTTCTCTATCCCAATAGTTTTTGTGTTTTCTATTTTTTTAAATTGATCAGTCTTGCTAGAGGTTTAATTCAACTATATTAGTTCTTTCAAAAAAATCGACTCTGTAATTCCTCTCCATTGTATTTTTATTTTCTCTTTTATTAATTTCTGGTTGCCTTTATTATCTTCCTTTCATTTTCTTTGCAATTATTTTCTTGTTCTGCGAACTTCTTAAGTTGGGTACTCATTAATTTTTAGGGTTTAAAAATATATATATGCATTTATTATTACAAAATCATCATCACCATCTGGTATTATAATTCATTGTCATTTTTGGTATTTTCATTATTTAGTCTCAAGTATTTCTGCATTTCTACTTTTTTTACCCATGGGTAATTAGAAGTATGTTTTAAAATTTCTAGATTTATTAAGATTTTTAGGTTTTAGGTTTCTTTAATTGTTATTTACTTCTAAACTACTTGTGTTGTGATCAGAGAATGTTGTTACCATGATAACAATTCTTCCAGGTCTATTTAGATTTGATTTATGGCTGAACATGTAGTCAGTTTTATAATATTTCTTGTGCCCTGGAGAAGAAAGCATATTTTACGGTTATTGTGGGCAGAATTCGATAATATCCTGCAGACCAAGCTTGTTATTTTATTGCTTAGATCTTCCAAATCCTTACTGATTGTTATTTGCTTGTTCTATCAATTACTGAAGGAGATGTGTTAAAATCTCCTGGTGTGTTGGCCAATTGATCAGTTTCTTCTTGTAGGCATTTCTTCTGTAATTTGTTTCCTTTATAAAATTTAAAGTTATCCTAATAGGTACATACAAGTTCAGAATTCTTCTATATGAGTCTGCATCATCATATTGTGACCTCTTTATCCCTAACAATCCTTTTTGTATTTTGATTAGAATATTTTTTCCTTCTTTTTACATTCAACCTATCCCTGTACTAACATTTTAGGAATGTCTTTCTTGGTTTTTATTATTTTTTACTTTATTTTATTCTTATATTTTTTAGATGGAATCTCACTCTGTCACCCAGCCTGGGGTGCAGTGGCATGATCTCGGGTCACTGCAAGCTCTACCTCCCAGGTTCAAGCAACTCTCTTGCCTCAGCCTCATAAGTAGCTGAGATTAAAGGCATGGGCCACCACACTCCACTAATTTTTTGTATTTTTAGTAGAGACAGGGTTTCACCATATTGGCCAACTGGTCTTGAACTCCTGACCTCAGGTGATTTACCTGCCTTGGCCTCCCAAAGTGCTGGGAATCCAGGTGTGAGCCACTGTGCCCGGCCATAGGCGTACAATTTTAGAGCTTTTCTTTAATAATCATTTTCCATCTAAATTTGGAAGACACTTGTTCCTGTTCCTTTTTTTCGCTTCTTTTCTGTCTGATAGAAAATTGGAGGTAGCCTGTTTCTTTCTGATAGGAAGTTGGAGGTGGTCTGTTTGTTTCTGATAGGAAGTGGGAGGTGGTCTGTTTCTGATAGGAAGTTGGAGGTGGTCTGTTTCTGACAGGAAGTGGGAGGTGGTCTGTTTGTTTCTGGCCAAAGTTGGAGGTTGTCTGTCTGTTTCTGATAGGAAGTGGGAGATGGTCTGTTTCTGATAGGAAGTTGGAAGTAGTCTGTTTGTTTCTGACAGAAGTTGGAGGTTGTCTGTCTGTTTCTGATAGGAAGTGGGAGGTGGTCTGTTTGTTTCTAATAGGAAGTGGGAGGTGATGTTTGTTTCTGATAGGAAGTGGGAGGTGGTCTGTTTCTGATAGGAAGTGGGAGGTGGTCCGTTTCTGATAGGAAGTCAAAGGTGGTCTGTTTGTTTCTGATAGGATGTTGGAGGTGGTCTGTTTCTGATAGGAAGTTGAAGGTGGTCTATTTGTTTCTGATAGGAAGTTGGATGTGGTCTGTCTCTGATTGGAAGTTGGAGGTGGTCTGTTTCTGATAAGAAGTTGGAGGTGGTCTGTTTGTTTCTGATAGGCAGTTGGAAGTGGTCTATTTGTTTCTGATAAGAAATTGGAGGTGGTCTGTTTCTGATAGGCAGTTGGAGGTGGTCTGTTTCTGAGGTGATCTGTTTCTGATAGGAAGTTGGAGGTAGCTGTCTGTTTCTGATAGGAAGTTGGAGGTGGTCTGTTTCTGACAGGAAGTGGGAGGTGGTCTGTTTGTTTCTGACAGGAAGTTGGAGGTTGTCTGTTTCTGATAGGAAGTTGGGGGTGGTCTGTCTGTTTCTGATAGGAAGTTGGAGGTTGTCTGTTTCTATAGGAGGTTGAAGGTGGTTTGTCTGTTATTAATAGGAGGTTAGAGGTGGTCTGTCTGTTTCTGATAGGAAGTGGGAGGTGTACTGTTTGTTTCTGATAGGAAGTGGGAGGTGTACTGTTTGTTTCTGATAGGGAGTGGGAGTTGGTCCATTTCTGATAGGTCTGTTTGTTTCTGATAGGAAGTTGGAGGTGGTCTGTTTGTTTCTGATAGGAAGTTGGAGATGGTCTATTTCTGATAGGAAGTTGGAGATGGTCTGTTTGTTTCTGATAGGAAGTTGGAGGTGGTCTGTGTGTTTCTGATAGGAAGTTGGAGGTGGTCTGTCTGTTTCTGGTAGGAAGTTGGAGGTGGTCTGTTTGTTTCTGATAGGAAGTGGGAGGTGGTCCATTTCTGATAGGAAGTCAAAGGTGGTCTGTTTGTTTCTGATAGGAAGTCAAAGGTGGTCTGTTTGTTTCTAATAGGAAGTTGAAGGTGGTCTGTTTCTGATAAGAATTTTGAGGTGGTCTGTTTCTGATAGGAAGTTGGAGGTGGTCTGTTTCTGAGGTGGTCTGTTTCTGATAGGAAGTTGGAGGTGTTCTGTTTCTGATAGCAAGTTGGTGGTGGTCTGTCTGTTTCTGATAGCATGTTGGAGGTGGTCTGTTTCTGAGGTGGTCTGATTCTGATAGGAAGTTGGAGGTGGTCTTTTTCTGATAGGAAGTTGAAGGTGGTCTGTCTGTTTCTGATAGGAAGGTGGAGGTGGTCTGTTTGTTTCTGATAGGAAGTGGGATGTGGTCCATTTCTGATAGGAAGAGGAAGGTGGTCCATTTCTGATAGGAAGAGGGAGGTGATCCATTTCTGATAGGAAGTCAAACCTGGTCTTTTTGTTTCTGATAGGTAGCAGGAGGTGGTCTGTTTGGAAGTTGGCGGTGGTCTGTCTGTTTCTGATAGGAAGCGGGAGGTGGTCTGTTTGTTTCTGATAGGAAGTTGGAGGTATTCCATTTCTAATAGGGAGTGGGAGGTGGTCCATTTCTGATAGGAATTCAAAGGTGGTCTGTTTGTTTCTGATAGGAAGCCGGAGGTGGTCTGTTTGTTTCTGATGGGAAGTTGGAGGTGGTCTATCTCTGATTGGAAGTTTGAGGTGGTCTGTTTCTTATTGGAAGTTGGAGGTAGTCTGTCTGTTTCTGATAGGAAGTTGGAGGTTGTCTGTTTCTGATAGGAAGTTGGAGGTGGTCTGTCTGTTTCTGATAGGATGTTGGAGGTGGTCTGTTTGTTTCTGATAGGAAGCCAGAGGTGATCAGTTTGTTTCTGATAGGAAGTTAGAGGTTTTCTGTTTCTGATAGGAAGTTGGAGGTGGTCTGTTCGTTTCTGATAGGAAGTTGGAGGTGGTCTGTCCATTTCTGATAGGAAGTTGGAGGTGATCTGTCTGTTTCTGATAGGAAGTTGGAGGTCGTCTGTCTGTTTCTGATAGGAAGTCAGAGGTGGTCTGCTTCTGATAGGAAGTCAGAGGTGTTCTGTTTCTGATAGGAAGTCAGAGGTGGTCTGTTTGTTCCTGATAGGATGTCAGAGGTGGTCTGTTTGTTCCTGATAGGAAGTCAGAAGTGGTCTGTTTGTTCCTGATAGCAAATCGGAGGTGGTCTTTTTGTTCCTGATAGGAAGTCGGAGGTGGTCTGTTTGTTGTAGTGTATGGCTGACATGTATTTTCTTGGTGCAGCTTTTCCAACCTTGGTGTCGTGTTCTGCAGTTCCACTATGAGGAACCTATGAATGGATTTCTCCTCATCCTGCTTGGAGTCACCTGGGCTTCCTTATCTGAAAGACTATGTTTTTCATTCATTCTAGGAAATCCTCTGCCATTATCACTCCCAACAGTACCTCTCTCCCGTTCTACAGAATTTCTTCCTGTAGCACCAGTTAGACCTGTGCCGGACCTTCTCCCCTGACCTTCTGTATCTCAGAACCTGTCTTTCCACCTCTGATTTTCTTGGTACTATACTCCGTGTAATATGTAATTAGAAGTTACTGCCTTTGTAATAACTTCTAGTCCACTAATTCTCCCTTCAGCTGTGTCGGTCTGTGTTCAACCCTTCCACTGTGCTGCAGTTTGTGAATTTTCCACAGATCTACCTTCTAGTCTGACAACTTTTTTTTTTTTTTAAAGACAGAGTGTCACTCTGTTTCCCAGGCTGGAGTGCAATGGTGTGATCTCAGCTCACTGGAAACTCCACCTCCTGGGTTCAAGCAATTCTCTTGCCTCAGCCTCTCAAGTAGCTGAGATCACAGGCATGCACCACCACCCCTGGCTAATTTTTGCATTTTTAGTAGAGACAGGGTTTGACCATTTTAGCCTGGCTGGTCTTGAACTCCTGACCTCAGGTGATCCGCCCACCTCAGCCTCCCAAAGTGCTGGGATTACAGGTGTGAGACACAGCACCCAGCCTCTTTTCTTTTATTTTCTTTATCTTTTTTTTTTTTTTTTTTTTTTTTGACAGAGTCTTACTCTGTCCCCCAGGCTGGAGTGCAATGGTGCAATCTCAGCTCACTGGAAACTCCACCTTCCAGGTTCAAGTGATTCTCCTGCCTCAGCCTCCCAAGTAGCTGGAATTATATGCACCCACCACAACAGACACTAATTTTTGTATTTTCAGTAGATATGGGGTTTCACCAGGTTGGCCAGGCTGGTTTTGAACTCCTGACCTCAGGTGATCCACCCGCCTTGGCCTTCCACAGTGCTAAGATTACAGGCATGAGCCACTGTGTCTGACCCTCTTTTTCTTTCTTTCTTTCTTTCTTTTTTTTTTTTTGAGATGGAGTCTCACTCTTTCACCCAGGCTGGAATGCAATGGCGTGATCTTGGCTCACTGCAACCTCTGCCTCCCAGGTTCTAGCGATTTTCCTGCCTTAACCTTCCAAGTAGCTAGCATAACAGGCATGCATCACCATGCCCAGCTAATTTTTATATTTTTAGTAGTGACAAGGTTTTGCAATGTTGGCCAGGGTGGTCTCCAACTCCTGATCTCAGGTGATCTGCCTGCCTCAGCCTCCCGAAGTGCTGGGAATATAGGTGTGAGCCATCGCACCTGGCCTCAATTTTCTAATTCTCTGTTTAGCTGTGTTTATCTGCTGTCTAATTTTTCCAGTGATTTAAGATTTATTCATGACTCTATTTGTTTTACTTAGTTTCTTTCCTAGTTTTTAAATTATCTTACTATGCTTTCATTTCCCTATTTCAGGTCTTTAAAAACGACATTGTGTCTTATATGCTGCTTTTGTTAAGACCAATAATATCCCAAGTCTTTCTGGGCCTAGTTTGTTATTTGGGCTGATCTTTTACATGGTGCCTTGCTTTCTCATAGATTTTTTTTATTAAAAATCATATTATTGTACATATTATATGTAAATATATATTTGAACTTGACCCTGGAAATTCTCTGAGGTGTGGGTTGAGGCTTATTCCTCCAGAGGAAAATGTGTTTGTTTTAGACAGGTTCCTGGGACAGTACAAATCCACATTAAATTACAATTCTCGGCTGGGTGCGGTGGTTCATGCCTACATTCCTGGCACTGTGGGAGGGAAGGTGGGCAGATCACCTTAGGTCAGGAGTTCGAGACCAGCCTGGCCAACACGGTGAAACTCCGTCTCTCCTGAAATACAAAAATTAGCTGGGCATGATGGCAGGCACCTATAATCCCAGCTACTCGGGAGGCTGAGGCAGGAGAATCACTTGAGCCCAGAAGGCAGAGGTTGCAGTGAGCCAAGATTGTGCCATTGCCCTCCAGCCTGGTCGATAAAGTGAGATTCTAGCTCCAAAAAAAAAAAAAAGAAAAGAAATACAATTCTTGCCTTATCATTTTGGGATCATGCAAAGGAAGAATGTTCAGGGCCCAAACCCATGGCAGGGCCAGTCAGTGCCGCACATTCTCTTGGGATTTAAGAAATAAACTTTCGGCCGGTGCGGTGGTTCATGTCTGTAATCCCAGCACTTTGGGAGGCTAAGGCTGGTGGATCACAAGGTCAGGAGTTCAAGACCAGCCTGGCCAATATGGTAAAACCCTGTCTGTATTAAAAATAGAAAAATTAGCGGGGCATGGTGGCGTGTGCCTGTAGTCCCAGCTACTTGGGAGGCTAAGGCAGGAGAAGCCCGGGCGCCGCGGCGGCGGCGGGGGCCGGGAGCGGAGAGCCCCCCCCGGCCCGCCACCCGGGGGGACCGAGCAAGACGCCATCTCAAAAAAAAAAAAAAGAAGTAAACTTTTCTGGTACTAAGGTTGAGACAGTTTCTCTGACAAGTAAGGGTCAGTATGTTTCCTAGTTCACCCTTTCATGAAGGGGGCAGCCATTCTGGAATGCTGGCTTCAGGCTGGGTGGTGTGACCCCCTCCCACCTTGGTCCCCAGGCGCCATGCCCAGTCCCTCTTAGGACAGGGTCGCTGTGTCAGAGCCACATTCGCCCCCCCCTCCGTGTATCTGCTGGCCTCAGCACCTCTCCTGCCTCCTGGACTCTTGCTGTCATTTCGTCCATGGACTCACTGAATTTCTTTTAGTTGCTTGCAGGTTGATTCTGGCAACGTAATTTAGGTGCTTTGCAGGGAGTCATCGCAGGATCTCTAGTCCAGAGCTCTCAACCTTAGCTTGCATCCAAGTCCACTGGAGAGCTTGTTAGCAGAAGTGCCCAGCACCCCCTCCAGAGTTCTGGACCCAGACAGGCTGAGGCAGGCCTGAGAATCCGCATGTCTCAGGAGCTCTTGGATGATGCTGGCACTGCAGGTGCCTGGGCCACATGTGGGGGCATCTGCCCCTTTTTCCTCTACCACACCTGGCAGGCACAGTAGCTGTCATCAGGCACAGAGGATCACCATATCAGGGGTATTCAATTAATCTGGTGTATCTGCCTGGAAAGCCCCCTTCACAGTGACTTACATATTCTAGTATGTGTGAGCATCACCTGGGTGACTTCTTAAAATACACAGAGGCCAGGTGCGGCGGTTCATGTCTATAATCCCAGCACTTTGGGAGGCCAAGGTGGGCAGATCATCAGAGGTCAGGAGTTCGAGACCAGCCTGGCAAAAATGGTGAAACCCCATCTCTGCTAAAAATACAAAAATTAGCGATGAGGTGGCGCACACCTGTAATCCCAGCTACTTGGGAGACTGAGGCAGGAGAACCACTTGAACTCGGGAGATGGAATTTGTAGCGAACAGAGATTGTCACACTGCACTCCAGCCTCCAGCCTGGGAGACTCTGTCTCAAAATATTAAAAAATAAAATAAAAACACACGACATACTTGTTCATACTGGTTACAAAGAATCAACTTAGAATTTCTACATGTCACTAATAAGCTGTTATTAACATAAATTCTATTTTTATGTGTTGCTTCCTCCTGCTTCCTTTAGGTATGTCTTGATTCTTTCTAATGCACTGGTTTTATTTCTACTTGTTAAATAATGAAAACATCTAATCCTATGTATTTTCTTTTCATAGTCTTAGCCGGATCTAAGTTTAAACAGCAATCATTCTCTCCATCGTTACAGAGTTTAAGTGCAGTTATTTATTTCCTCTTTGACCCAAGACTCATTTAGGAGAATCCTTTACTAGTCCAACTGAATCATAAAATGCTTGTTAATTTCAAGTTATAATGCATTGCAATTTGAGAAAATGTTCCATTAAATTTTTTTTGCATCTCAATGTATTCTCAATCTTGCTAAATGTCACACAGACACTTGAAAGGTATATTCTCTGCTTGAATGAAAAGTAATTTGAACATATATTTATTTCTTAAATATATCTTTTTTACAACTTTTAGATTTTCTCCAATTTTTCCCTTCTTGAGTGGGCCTTATGATTCTCCAGAGTCCTGCCTTGAGAGTTTCCGAACCATGACACAGGGAGGGGAAATCCCGGCTGAGCTGCTGGACTCACAGAGCTGAGGAAATGGAGCTAAGGGACCAGGGAGATAAAGATGGGTGGAGAGCACAAAGTAGAGCTCTGAGGAGGAGGGAGCCACAGAGAAAGCTGGAGCTTTGCAGAGGATCCCCATCAGCCACTCCTGAAAGCAATGTTACTGCATCTAACAGCAGAGTTTCAAAATACACCAAGCCAGCCGGGCATGGTAGCTCACATCTGTCATCCCAGCATTTTGAGATGCTGAGGTGGGTGGATCACCTGAGGTCAGGAGTTCGAGACCAGCCTGACAAACATGGTGAGACCCCATCTCTACTAAAAACACAAATATTAGCTGGGCGTAGTGGTGGGCATCTGTAATCCTAGCTACTTGGGATGCTGAGGCAGGAGAATCACTTGAACTCAGGAGAGGGAGGTTGCATTGAGATGAGATAGCACCACTGCACTCCAGCCTGGGCAACAAGAGTGAGACTCCATCTCAAAAACAAACAAAATAACCAGTAACAGAAAGATTTCTAGAGAATACTCAAATATTTGGGGACAAAAATAAACACTTCTAAGTAATCCAGAGGTCAAAGAAGAAATCAAAAAGGTAAATCAGTAAGGAATTTGGAATGAATGATGATAGAAACACAACATATCAGAATTTTTGAGATGCTGCCAAAGTGGTACACAGAACACGAAATACTGGCTGGATGCGGTGGCTCACACTTATACTCCCAGCACTTTGGGAGGCTGAGGCAGGGGGATCACTTGAGGCCAGGAGTTCTAGACCAGCCTGGGCAATATAGTAAGTCCCTGTTTCTACAAAAACAAACAAACAAAACAAAAATGAGCTGGACATGGTAATGCATGCTTGTAGTCCAAGCTACTCACAAGGTTGAGGTGGGAGGACTACCTGAGCCTGGAGAGGTCGAGGCTTCAGTGAGCCATGATTTCACCCCTGCAGTCTGGCCTGGGTGACAGTGAGACCCTGTCTCAAAAAAAAATGCTAATGAGATAGAATGAGCAAATTATATAAACAAGTGATGAAAAGGAAAGAAGTAAAAATGGAACATAGAGCATATCAGACAAGGCTGGGTGTGGTGGCTCACACCTGTCATTACAGCACTTTGGGAGGCTGAGGTGGGCAGATCACTTGAGGTCAGGAGTTTGAGACCAGCTTGGCCAACATGGTGAAACCCTGTCTCCACTGAAAATACAAAAATTAGTCGTGGTGACACGTGCTTATAATTCCAGCTACTCAGGAGGCTGAGACAGGAGAATCACTTAAACCCAGGATGGGGAGGCTGCAGTGAGCCAAGATCGAGCCACTGCACTCCAGCCTGGGCAACAGAGGAAGAATCCGTCTGAAAAAAAAAATCAGACAAATATATATAATAAGATGATGTATTTAAACGAATCTATAGTAAGTAATGACATTAAATGTAAACTGACTATAAACATTTCAAATAAAAAATAAAAATGGTCTGATTGGATGGAAAAGAAGACCCAAGTATTAGCTATTTAAAAAAAACACTTAGATATAAAAATACAAATACAATGTAGAAAAAGTAAAAAAGATATACCTTGCAAAATAAAGCTGGATTAGCTATATTACCATCCATGGACTTTAAGGCAAGATGTTTCCATGAGAGATAGATGGAGACTGTTTATAGTGATACAAGACCAATTCAACAAAGATACAAAATTCTACATTTAAACACACCTACTAGCATAGGCTTAAAAATTTAGAGTTTTGGGAGAGAGAGATCCAAGATGGCCGATTAGCGGCAGCTCAGGATTGTAGCTCCCAGTGAAAGGGCAGAGAGTGAGTGGACGCCTCAATTTCAGACAAATTTTTGTTGCCCACAAACTGGGAGATTCCCAGTGGAGGAGCCACATGGGTCGCCAGGGTGACTCTTTTGGCCGGTGCAGCTGTTTTGCCAGTGCCCTAGCATGGCGCTTCTCGGTGGAGAGTATACAGGACTGGGTGCCCTTTGAGTTGGGCTCAGCTGGTCCCATCCCCACAAGGAGAATAGCAATTGGAAGTGCTGAGGACTGAGAATTTCACAGCAAGCACTGCCGAACCCAGGAAGGACCAGCTGTGTGGGAAAAGGGCATGGGCCAAAGGAAAACTAAGAAACAGAAAAAACTTCATCACTGAATGGAGAGAGATCCAAGATGACCGATTAGCAGCAGCTCAGGATTGTAGCTCCCAGTGAAAGCACAGAGAGTGAGTGGATGCCGCAATTTCAGACGAATTTTTGTTGCCCACAAACTGGGAGATTCCCGGCGGAGGAGCCATATGGGTCGCCAGCACAACTCTTTTGGCTGGCGCCCCAGTGCGGAGCTTCTCCATGCAGAGTATATGGGACTGGGTGCCCTTTGAGTTGGGATCGGCTGGTCCCATCCCCACAAGGAGAACAGCAATTGGAAGTGCTGAGGACTGAGAATTTCACAGCAAGCACACTGAACCCGGGAAGGCCTAGCTCTGTGGGGAAGGGATGTCCGCTGAAGGAAAACTAAGAAACAGAGAAAACTTCATCACCAACAAGCCAGGCATCCACTCAGAGACCCAATCTGAAAGTCGGCAATTACAAAGACAACAGGTGGGTAAATCCACAAAAATGGGAAGAAACCAGTGCAAAAAGGCTGAGAACACCCTAAATCAGAATGCCTCTCCTCCTACAGGAGATCGCAGCTCCTCATCAGCAAGAGAACAAGGCCTGACAGAGAATGAGTGTGATGAACTGACAGAATCAGACTTCAGAAGGCGGATAATAAGAAACTTCTGTGAGCCAAAAGAACATGTTCTAACCCAATGCAAAGAAACTAAGAACCTTGAAAGAAGATTTAATGAAATGCTAATGAGAATGGACAACTTAGAGAGAAATATAAGTGAATTGATGGAGCTGAAAAACACAACATGAGAACTTCACGAAGCATGCACAAGTTTCAACAGCCGAATTGACCAAGCAGAAGAAAGGATATCAGAAGTCGAAGATCAACTCAATGAAATAAAATGAGAAGGCAAGATTAGAGAAAAAAGGGTAAAAAGGAATGAACAAACTCTCCAAGAAATATGGGACTATGTGAAAAGACCTAATCTACGTTTGATAGGTGTACCGGAATGTGATGAAGAGGATGAATCCAAGCTGGAAAATACTCTTCAGAATATTACCCAGGAAAACTTCCCCAACCTAGCAAGGTAGGCCAATATTCAAGTCCAGGAAATACAGAGAACACCACAAAGATATTTCTCAAGAAGAGCAACCCCAAGGCACATAATCATCAGATTCACCAGGGTTGAAATGAAGGAGGGAATGTTAAGCGCAGCCAGAGAAAAAGGTCGGGTTACCCACAAAGAGAAGCCCATCAGACCCACAACAGATCTCTCAGGAGAAACCCTACAAGCCAGAAGAGAATGAGAACCAACATTCAACATCCTTAAAGAAAAGAACTTTCAACCCAGAATTTCATATCCAGCCAAACTAAGCTTCATAAGTGAAGGAAAAATAAATTTTTTTGTGAACAAGCAAGTACTCAGAGATTTCATTGCCACCAGGCCTGCTTTACAAGAGCTTCTGAAAGAAGCACCACACATAGAAAGGAACAACCAGTATCAGCCATTCCAAAAACATACCAAAAGGTAAACAATATCACCATAATGAAGAATCTACATCAACTAATGGACAAAACAGCCAGCTAGCATTAAATGGCAGTATCAAACTCACATATATCAATATTAATCCTAAATTTAAACGGACTAAATGCCCCAATCAAAAGACACAGGCAAATTGGAGAAAAAGCTAAAACCCATCTGTATGCTGTATCTAGACCCATCTCACATTCAATGATATACAAAGACTCAAAACAGAGGGATGGAGGAAGACATACCAAAAAAATGTAGAGGAAAAAAAAAAAAAGAAGCTGCAATTTTCGTCTCTGATAAAACAGACTTTAAAGCAACAAAGGCAAGAAACAAAGAGGGACATTACATGGTGGTGAAAGGATCAATGCAACAAGAAGAGCTAATGATCCTAAATATATATGCACCCAATACAGGAACACCCAGATACATAAGGCAAGTTCTTAATGACTTACAAAGAGACTTAGACTCCCACACAATAATAGTGGGAGACTTTAACATTACACTGTCAATATTAGACA
>CAUYQU010096293.1:0-25745 GCA_963574635.1 Cheracebus regulus
TAATCCCAGCACTTTGGGAGGCTGAGGTGGGTGTGTCACTTGAGGCCATGAGTTCGAGATCAGCCTGGCCAACATGGTGAAACTTCATCTCTACTCAAAAAAAAAAGGGGGTGGGGGGTGGGGATTGACATTCTCTTGAAAGTTCTGGGGTTTTCCTTTGCCAAGACAGGATCGGCAAGGCCAGGGGTCTTTTTTTTTTTTTTGAGAGGGAGTCTCGCTCTTGCTCAGGCTGGAGTACAGTGGCGCAATCTTGGCTCCCCACACCTTCACCTCCTGGGTTCAAGTGATTCTCCTGCCTTAGCCTCTTGAGTAGCTGGGACTACAGGCACCTGCCACCACACCCGGCTAATTTTTGTATTTTTAGTAGAGATGAGGTTTTGCCATGTTGGCCAGCCTGACCTCAGGTGATCCACCCACCTCGACCTCCCAAAGTGCTAGGATGACTGGCATGAGCCACTGCACCCGGCCTCAGCAGGTCTTTTCTTTGAGTAACAGCTCAATCCTGTGTCTCCTATAGTGTCTGTCAGCTGCAGATCCGAGGACTTCAGCTGTGGGGGCCGTGTCAACCGCTGCATTCCTCAGCTCTGGAGGTGCGATGGCCAAGTGGACTGTGAGAACGGCTCGGACGAGCAAGGGTGCCGTAAGTGTGGCCCTGCCTTTGCTATCGAGCCCATCTGGGTCCTGGGGAGTGGTTTCACTTTGTCTCTCCGTGGTCCTGCTCAAGCTGCAGGCCAGCTGCCCCACCCTGGGCTCCATCTCTTGGGGGCTCATACCAAGCCTCTTCTGCCCCTCAAACCCTCCCTTGACCAGGAGGCATTACAGAGCGGGGATGGTGCCACCTTTTTCCTTGGCTGTAGAATGGGCTGGTGTCAGGAGGACTTCACGGTGACAGTGGTCTCGGCCCCTCCTTCCCTGCAGTCCCCAAGACGTGTTCCCAGGATGAGTTTCGCTGCCACGATGGAAAATGCATCTCCAAGCAGTTCCTCTGTGACTCAGAACCAGATTGCTTGGACAGCTCAGACGAGGTCTCCTGCCCGGTGGTCACCTGCGGCCCTGCCAGCTTCCGCTGCAACAGCTCCACTTGCATCCCTCAGCTGTGGGCCTGCGACAATGACCCCGATTGCGAAGACGGCTCGGATGAGTGGCCAGAGCACTGTGGGGGTCTTGACATGTCCCAGCGGAACAATGGCCCCTGCTCAGCCTTCGAATTCCAGTGTCGCAGTGGCGAGTGCATCCACTCCGGCTGGCACTGTGACGGCGACCCCGACTGCAAGGACAAGTCTGACGAGGAGAACTGCAGTATGGGCACGGCTGGGGGCGGGGAGGGGCCGGGCGGGGGACGCCCCATCACCTGTCCTCAGGCTCCCGCAGGTTTGGGACAGGCAGTGACTTAGGCACTGAAGTGGATTTCAAACCACATGCCGAGAAAGCATTCCCATTTCATGTTTGTTTTTTTTTTCTTTTTTGAGGTGTAGTCTTGCTCTCTTGCCCAGGCTGGAGTATAGTGGCACGATCTTGGCTCATTGCAACCTCCCTACCTCCTGGGTTCAAGCAATTCTCCTGCCTCAGCCTCCCAAGCAGCTGGGATTACAGGCATCTGCCACCACACCTGACTAATTTTTGTATTTTGAGTAGAGACAGGTTTTACCATGTTAGCCAAGTTGGTCTTGGACTCCTGACCTCAGGTGATCTGCCCGCCTTGGCCTCCCAAAATGCTTGGATAACAGGAATGAGCCACCACACCTGGCCTCTTTCTTTTTCTTTTTGAGACAGGGTCTTGCTCTGTTGCCCAGGCTGGAGTGCAGCAGCAATCACGGCTCACTGCAGCCTTGACCTCCTGGGGTCAAGTGAGCCTCCCTCCTTAGCCTCCCAAGCTGCTAAGGCTGTAGGCGTGTGCCACCATGCCTGGTCCATTTTATGTCTTTTTCAGTCTTTCTGATAACATTGAAGAGAGGGCAACCCCCAAAGCAGACTTTGTCTTTAATCCCTAGTTAGTCTTTCTTTTTTTTGAGATGGAGTCTTGCTCTGTCACCCAGGCTGGAGTGCAGTGGTGCAATCTCGGCTCTCTGTAACCTCCACCTCCCAGGTTCAAGCAATTCTCCTGCCTCAGTCTCCTGAGTAGCTGGTATTACAGGCTCCCGCCACCATGCCCAGCTAATTTTTCTATTTTTAGTAGAGACGGGGTTTCACCATATTGGCCAGGCTGGTCTCCAACTCCCGACCTCAAGTGATCCTCCTGCCTTGGCCTCCCAAGGTGCTGGGATTACAGGCGTGAGCTACCGCCCAGCTAAAGGCCCTGGTCCTTTTTCTCTGGTGTCTCTTCTTGAGAAAATCAACACCCTGCCCTGTTTTCCAGCTGTGGCCACCTGCCGCCCTGACGAATTCCAGTGCTCTGATGGAAACTGTATCCACGGCAGCCGCCAGTGTGACCGGGAGAACGACTGCAAGGACATGAGCGATGAAGTTGGCTGTGTTAACGGTGAGCGCCAGCCATCTGGTTTCCCATCCCCCATTATCCGTGCCTTGCTGTTCGCAAATGATTTGTGAAGTCAGAGGGCACTTCCCAGGTCAGCTCAGCACCAGGTGTGTATCCCTGGACAAGTGATTTGACTTCCCAGAGCCTTCAGGACTGTGAGATTTCATAAGATTGCTATGTGCAGAGTTTGTGTCTTTGACGTGTGCCATGCAAGGTAAAGCATTTTCCCAAATTCCCAAAGCAACAGTGCCACCTTTGGGAATGTAGGCAGGAGATAATTGTACCCAGGAGAGACACCTGCATCTGAGCAGCAGAGACCAGCGTTTCAGCTTGCACAGTAGCATCTACTGGCAGAATCTATAGCAACCAGAGGTTCATCAGTGTAGAATTAATTGTTTTTTTTTTTTTTCTTTTCCTTTTTTTTGAGATGGGAGTCTCACTCTGTCACCCAGGGTGGAGTGCAATGGCATAGTCTCAGCTCACTGCAAATTCCACCCTCTGGGTTCAAGCAATTCTCCTGCCTCAGTTTCCTGAGTAGCTAGGATTACAGGCACCTACCACCAAGCCCAGCTAATTTTTGTATTTTTACAAAAATACAAAATACCCCAGCCCATTCTACCCTAGAGACGGGGGTTTCACCATGTTGGTCAGGCTAGTCTCAAACTCCTGACTTTAAGTGATCTGCTCACCTGGGCCTTCTGAAGTGCTGGGATTACAGGCATGAGCCACCGTGCCTGGCCTAACCTTTTATTTTATTTTATTTTTTATTTTTTAATTTTTTCTGAGCACCATCTGCTCTGACTTTTTTTTTTTTTTTTTTAAGACTGAATCTTGCTCTGTCACCCAGGCTAAAGTGTAGTTGTGGAATCTTGGTTCACTGCAACCTCCACCTCCCAGGTTCAAGCCATTCTCCTGCCTCAGCCTCCCGAGCAGCTGAGATTACATGTGCCCCCTCCCCCAACCATGCCTGGCTAATTTTTGTATTTTTAGTAGATACGGGGTTTCATCTTGTTGGTCAGGCTGGTCTCGAACTCCTGACCTCGAACTCCTGATCCACCCACCTCGGCCTCCCAAAGTTCTGGGATTACAGGTGTGAACCACCGAGACATGCCATGTTTTCTTAATGAATCCATTTGCATGCATTCCTGTGTGAATGAACTGCAGCTCAGACACAACTGACTTTCCTCCTTCCTCTCTCTGGCTCTCATAGTGACACTGTGCGAGGGGCCCAACAAGTTCAAGTGTCACAGCGGCGAATGCATCACCCTGGATAAAGTCTGCAACTCAGCTAGAGACTGCCGGGACTGGTCGGATGAACCCCTCAAGGAGTGCGGTGAGCCTCGGGTGCAGGTGGCCTGCAGAGCTTGTGGGAGCCAGGAATGGGACTGAGACATGAGTATTGTAGGATTCTGGGAACTCCACTCTGCCCACCCTGTGCAAAACGCTCCCTTTTTTTGTTGTTACCCAGGCTGGAGTGCAATGGTGCAATCTCGGCTCACTGCAGCCTCTGCCTGCAGGTTCAGGTGATTCTCTTGCCTCAGCCTCCTGAGTAGCTTGAATTATAGGCTCCTGTCACCATGCCCAGTTAATTTTTGTATTTTAGTAGAGTCAGGGTTTCACCATGTTAGCCAGGATGGCCTTGATGTCCTGACCTCGTGAGCTACCCGCCTCCGCCTCCCAAAGTGCTGAGATTACAGGCGCGAGCCACCGTGCCCAGCCGCAAAGGGCAAAGCCACACACACAAAAAAGCAAATTCTAAAATGCATGAATTCTTTTCCTTGGATACCTGCTTCTATCTTGAGGGGTTTTTTTTAATTGTTGCTATTATTTTTTGAAACCAAGTCTCACTCTGTCTCCCAGGCGGTGTGATCTCAGCTCACTGCAACCTCCACCTCCCGGGTTCAAGTGATTGTCCTGCCTCTGCCTCCCGAGTAGCTGCGATTACAGGCATGAGCCACCTCGCCCAGACAATTTCTCTTTTTATTTTTGTTCTCAAGTATTCAAACATGTAAAAGCCATTTTTAGGTCTGACAGGATGGTTCATGCTTGTAATCCCAGCACTTTGGGAGGCCGAGGTGGGTGGATCACTAGATGTCAGGAGTTCGAGACCAGCCTGGCCAACATGGTAAAACCTTGTCTCTAATAAAAATAGAAAAATTTGCCAGATGTGGTGGCATGCACCTGTAGTCCCTGCTGCTCAGGAGGCTGAGGCAGGAGAAACGCTTGAACCTGGGAGGTGGAGGTTATAGTGAGCTGAGGTCGCACCACTGCACTTACTGCAGCCTCCACCTCCCAGGTTCAGGCAATTCTCCTGCCGCAGCCTCCTGAGTAGCTGGGATTACAGGTGCCCACGACCACGCCCGGCTCATTTTTGTATTTTTAGTGGAGACCAACCAGGTTTCATCATGTTGGCCAGGCTGGTCTTGAACTCCTGACCTAAAGTGATCCTCCCACCTCGGCCTTCTAAAGTGCTGAGAATACAAGCGTAAGCCACCACACCCGGCCCCAGAACTCTTTCTATCTTCCCAAACTCAAGCTCTGTCCCCATGAAACACTCACTCCCCATCCCCCTCCCTAACCCCTGGCACTTTCTGTCCCTATGAATGTGGTGACTCTAGGGACCTCTTTTTAGTGGAATCAGACAACATTTCCCTTTTTTGACTGGCTTATTTCACTGAGCCAAGCGTGGTGGCTCATGCCTGTAATCCTAGTGCTTTGGGAGGCCAAGGTTGGCAGATTGCTTGACCTCAGGAATATGAGACCAGCCTGGGCAACGTGGCAAAATCCTGTCTCTCAAAAACAAACAAAAAAACACGTGGCTCGG
The DNA here is from genome assembly GCA_963574635.1 of Cheracebus regulus. Taxonomy (NCBI): domain Eukaryota; kingdom Metazoa; phylum Chordata; class Mammalia; order Primates; family Pitheciidae; genus Cheracebus; species Cheracebus regulus. Next base: position 5,301 of record CAUYQU010096293.1, read on the forward strand.
CACGTTGGCTCATGCCTATAATCCTAGCACTTTGGAAGGCCAAGGTGGGTGGATCATTTGAGGTCAGGAGTTTGAGACCAGCCTGACCAACATGGTGAAACCCTGTTTCTGCTAAAGGTACAAAAAACTCATGCCTGTAGTCCCAGCTGTTTGGGAGGTTGAAGCAGGAGAATCACTTGAACCCAGGAAGTGAAGGCTGCAGTGAGCCGAGATCCCACCACTACAGTCCAGCCTGGGCAACAGAACGAGATTCCGTCTTGGGAAAAACAAACCAAAAAAACCCCAAAATGTCCTCAGGGTTCCTGGGTGGCCTAGCAGGTGATATGGTTATTGAATTCGTCTAATGAGTTCTGCTGCTACCCAGCCTCTAAGTTACCTCGAGTGGGATTCAGTTGCTGAAATAACACAGGTTGGCTGGGAAGGGATGGGTGGAGGCCCGAGAGTGACCAGTCTGTGTCCCCTGCCGCTGCACAGGGATCAACGAATGCTTGGATAACAATGGCGGCTGCTCCCACATCTGCAACGACCTTAAGATAGGCCACGAGTGTCTCTGCCCTGACGGCTTCTGGCTGGTGGCCCAGCGAAGATGCGAAGGTGATTCCTGGGTGGGACCACGCCCTGGGCCATCTCGGCACTTCCTGACATGGTGACCAAACACCTCATGCCTCAGTTTCCCCATCTGTTAAATGGGCGTGAAAGCAGTTATGAGGGTTTCATGAGATTCCACCGGCATGGAAAATGTGCATTGGCTGCCCAGAGGTTCTTGCCTCTGGGGATTACTAATTAAGACATTTCAGCTGACACAGCTTCACACTCATGGCTGGGCTCCCATGTGAATGGTGAGGTCAGTCCCAGCTGGGGTTGTCACCTGGCTGTTTCTTTGATTACATCACTCAGAGGGGCTGGGCTGTCCCCTGGCTCCCTTTGAAGGTGTGAGTTTTGGCCTGGGTCCCATCGATCCGTCTCCAGCCATTGGAGAAGAGCCCTGCCCCCGACCAAGCCTCTTTCTCTATCTCCCAGATATTGATGAGTGTCAGGACCCCGACACCTGCAGCCAGCTCTGTGTGAACCTGGAGGGTGGCTACAAGTGCCAGTGTGAGGAAGGCTTCCAGCTGGACCCCCACACTAAGGCCTGCAAGGCTGTGGGTGAGCATGGGGAGGTGGCGGCGGGTGGGGGCGGTCTCACTCCTTGCAGGCAGATGTGGTGGGGAGTTTCATCACCTGAACTTTGCACAGACTCACATCCCCTGACCAGGAGGCTGTCTGCTCCCGAGGGCTCTCTCAGGGGAGTTTGTTGCCCTGTGAGGACTTGAGCTTGCAAGTCAGGGGGATGCCTGCATGTGTCCTAGGTTTTAGAAATATCCAGTTAAACGCAGCCGGGTGAGGCGGCTCATGTCTGTAATCCCAGCACTTTGAGAGGCCGAGGCGGGCGGATCACAAGGTCAGGAGTTTGAGACCAGCCTGATCCCGTCTCTACTAACAATACAAAAATTAGCTGGGCATGGTGGTGCATGCCTGTAATCCCAGCTACTCTGGAGGCTAAGGCAGGAGAATCACTTGAACCCAGGAGATAGAGGTTGCAGTGAGCCGAGATCACGCCACTGTACTCCAGCCTGGGCAACAGAGCGAGACTCCATCTCAAAAAAAAAAATTCAGTTAATGGAACTCCATGCCTTGCTAGTGGAACAGAAACCGGCTTTCCTTTCTGCCACAATCTGGGGAGTGACTTCAAGGGGTTAAAGAAACAAAATTTGGCCGGGCGCGGTGGCTCATGCCTGTAATCCTGGCACTTTGGGAGGCTGAGGTGGGTGGATCACCTGAGGTCAGGAGTTCAAGACTAGCCTGGCCATCATGGTGAAACCCCATCTTTATTTAAAAAAAAGAAAGAAAAAAAAAAGAAACAAAATTTGCAGGGCGTGGTGCCGCACACCTGTGGTCCAGGGTACTCCGGAGGCTGAGGCCAGGAGGATTGCTTGATCCTCCCGCCTCAGCCTCCAGAGTAGCCGGAACCTCAGATGCATGCCACCGTGCCCAGTAATTTTTGTAGTTTTAGTAGAGATAAGGCAGGGCTCTACCATGTTGGCCAGGCTAGTCTTGAACTTTGGACCCAAGTGATCCTCCTGCCTTGGCCTCCAAAGTGCTGGGATTATACACACGGCACCCTTCTATATTATTTTTTAGAGTCAGGGTCTTGCTCTGTCTTCCAGCCTGTAGCACAGCGCAGCCTCTGGAGTAGCTGGGACTACTGGCATGTGCCACCATGTCTGGCTAACTTTTTTTTTGTTTGAGACGGAGTCTCACTCTGTTGCCCAGGCTGGAGTTGCAGTGGCGCTATCTCGGCTCACCGCAGCCTCTGCCTCCTGGGTTCAAGCGATTCTCCTGCCTCAGCCTCCCAAGTAGTTGGAATTACAGGCGTCCACCAGCACTCCTGGCTAGTTTTTGTACGTTTAGTAGAGACAGGGTTTCACTACATTGGTCAGGCTGGTCTTGAACTGCTGACCTAAAGTGATTCGACTGCCTTGGCCTCTGAAAATGCTGAGATTACGGGCGTGAGCCACCACACCCGGCTCTTTTTTTTTTTTTTTAATTTCTTTGTGGCAATAGGGTCCATTGTGTTGCCCAGGCTAGTCTTGAACCCCTAGCCTCAAGTGATCCTCCTGCCTTGGCCTCCCAAAATGCTGGGATCACAGGTGGGTGCCACTGTGCCTGTTCCCATTGGGAGGTCTTTTCCACCCTGCTTTTCTGGGTGCCTCCTCTGGCTCAGCTGCACCCTGCGGGATGACACGAGGGAATGGGGAGACACTCTCGGTTCCATCGACGGGTCCCCTGTACCCCCCTGACCTTGCTCCCCGGGTCCCCAGGCTCCATCGCCTACCTCATCTTCACCAACCGGCATGAGGTCAGGAAGATGACCCTCGACAGGAGCGAGTACACCAGCCTCATCCCCAACCTGCGGAATGTGGTCGCTCTGGACATGGAGGTGGCCGGCAACAGAATCTACTGGTCCGACCTGTCCCAGAGAATGATCTACAGGTGAGCGTCGCCCCTGCCTGCAGCCCTGTTCCTAGGGTGAGATGAGGGCTCCTGGCCCTGACGTCCCTCCTCTCCTCCCGCCTCAGCACCCAACTTGATGGAGCCCACGGCTTTTCCTCCTACAACACCGTCATCAGCAAGGACCTCCAGGCCCCCGACGGGCTGGCTGTGGACTGGATCCACAGCAACATCTACTGGACCGACTCTGTCCTGGGCACCGTCTCTGTTGCGGATACCAAGGGTGTGAAGAGGAAAACGCTATTCAGGGAGACCGGCTCCAAGCCGAGGGCCATCGCGGTGGATCCTGTTCATGGGTGTGTATCCACCACGCCGAGGGATGCAGAGGGAATGCAGGGAGCAGGAAGGGGCTTCAAGAACTGGTTAGTGGGCTGGGCACGGTGTCTCACGCCGGTAGCCAGAACTTTGGGAGGCCAAGGCGGGTGGGTCACCTGAGGTCAGGAGTTTAAGACCAGCCTGGCCAACATGGTGAAACCCCATCTGTAATAAAAATACAAAAATAGCCAGACATGCTGGCGCGTGCCTGTAGTCCCAACTACTCAGGAGGCAGCAGAATCCCTTGAACCTGGGAGGCGGAGGTCACAGTGAGCCGAGATTGCGCCACTGCCCTCCAGCCTGGCGACAGTGAGACTCCAGCTCAAAAAAAAAAAAAAAAAGAACTGGTTAGTGGCTGACTCAGCAGCTCCTGGGTCCAGAAATTCCGACCCAAGTCCCCTGGCAGGACACATGGCCCCTGCCGCCTGCCGGGCGTACTCTGTACCTGTCAGGTGACATCTGCCACTTGAACACGTGAGAGGTGGCATTTCACAGTTTCAGTGTAGTTCGGACAACCCGGGACACACACTGTCCTCAAAGCTACAGTCAGGAGCTCTACAAAAAATACAAAAATTAGCCGGGCGTGTGGTGCACGCCTATAATCCCAGCTACTTGGGAGGCTGAGGCAGGAGACTTGCTTGAACCCTTGGGGGTGGAGGTTGCAGTGAGCCGAGATCGCGCCACTGCACTCCAGCCTGGCAACAGAGTGAGACTCCGTCTTAAAAAAAAAAAATTAGCCAGGTGTGGTGGAGGGGGGTGCCTGTAATCCCAGCTACTCCCGAGGAAGGTGGAGGTTACAGTGCGCCAAGATCATGCCACTGCACTCCAGGCTGAGCGACAAAGTGAGACTTTGTCTCAAAAAAACACCACATTTGGAGTTTGGAGTTCCTAGCAGGGCTTTTTCCCGAGTCTGGGACTGGCTGATTCTGCCAGAACTCACATGTTGGCCAGAACCCTCCCCGCCCCCAGCCTCACAGCTATTCTCTGTCCTCCCGCCAGCTTCATGTACTGGACTGACTGGGGCGTCTCCGCCAAGATCAAGAAAGGGGGCCTGAATGGTGCGGATGTCTACTCGCTGGTGACCGACAACATCCAGTGGCCCAATGGCATCACTCTAGGTATGTTCGCGGGACGGCCGTCCCAGCCAGGGTCGGGCACAGGCTGGAGGACAGAGTGTGGTCGCCAGCTGCTCCCTGAAGATTTTCCTTTCTTTTTTTCTTTTTTGAGACAAAGTTTCTCTCTGCTTGCCCAGGCTGGAGTGCAATGGCGAGATCTCGGCTCACTGCAACCCTCGCCTCCTGGGTTCAAGTGATTTGCGTGCCTCAGCCTCCCGAGTAGCTGGGACTACAGGCATGTGTCACCACGCCTGGCTAATTTTGTATTTTAGTAGAGACGGGGTTTCTCCATGTTGGTCAGGCTGGTCTCAAACTCCTGACCTCAGGTGATCCGCCCACCTCGGCCTCCCAAAGTGCTGGGATTACAGGTGTGAGCCATCATGGCCTGCCTGTTTTTTCTATCTTTTTTTTTTTTTTTGAGATGGAGTCTCACTCCGTCACCAGGCTGGAGTACAGTGGCACAATCTTGGCTCACTGCAAGCTCTGCCTCCCACGTTCAAACAATTCTCCTGCCTCAGCCTCCTGAATAGCTGGGATTACAGGTGCCCACCACCATGCCCAGCTTATATTTTTAGTCGAGACAGGGTTTCACCATGTTAGCCAGGATGGTCTTGATATCTTGACCTTGTGATCCGCCCATCTCAGCCTCCCAAAGTGCTGGGATTACAGGCGTGAGCCACCGTGCCCAGCCTGTTGTTTCTTTTTTTGAGATGAGGTCTTGCTCTGTCACCCAAACTGGAGTGCAGTGGTGCAATCATAGCTCCCTGCAGCCTCCACCTTCCAGGCTCAAGTGATCCTCCTGCTCTAGCCTCCTGAGTAGCAGAGATCATGGATATGCCACCACACCAGACTAATTTTATTTTATTTTTGGGAAGAGACAAAGTCTCATTGTGTTGGCCAGGCTGACCTCAAACTCCTGAGTGCAAGTGGTCCTTCCGCCTCAGCCTCCCAAAGTGCTGGGATTACAGGCGTGAGCCACCGCACCAGCCTCCCTGAAGCTTGTCGCCTCCAGCTCCCTACCTGCCCATTGGATTGGGCGTTACAGGGGAGGGGCTCAGGCTCACACATGGCTGGAGTCGCCTCTCCAAGTGCTTCTCTGCCGGGTCCCTGCGGGCTCTTCCTGCCCGGAGTGGCGTGGCCAGGCCTGCAGGCCCCTCTGGGACTGACACCAGCACGTGACCTCTCCTCACCCACTTGTGTGTTCTAGATCTTCCCAGGGGCCGCCTCTACTGGGTTGACTCCAAACTTCACTCCATCTCAAGCATCGATGTCAATGGGGGCAACCGGAAGACCATCCTGGAGGACGAGGACAGGCTGGCCCACCCCTTCTCCTTGGCCATCTTTGAGGTGTGGCTTGGGAGCTTGAGTGAAATCCGGGCTTACTGTTGTTGACTGAGAGCGACTTCCGTGTGAGATGCAAGTGCTTAGGGGGTGGATAGACACAGACTGTAACACGCTCAAGCCAAGACAAACGTGGAAAATTGGCCGTGACTAGGAGGCAGTCTTAGACCTGAGTTCTGTTTTCTTTTCTTTTTTTTTTTTTTTTTTGAAAGAGATAGGATCTTACTCTGTCGCCCAGGCTGGAGTGCAGTGGTGCAATTGTATCTTACTGCAGCCTCAACCTACTGGGCTCAAGTGATCCTCCCACCCCAGCCTCCTGAAGAACTGGGACTACAGGTACACACCACCATGCCCAACTTTTTTTTTTTTGAGATGGAGTTTTGCTCTTGTTACCGAGGCTGGAGTGCAATGGCACGATCTTGGCTCACTGCAACCTCTACCTCCTGGGTTGAAGCAATTCTCCTGCCTCAGCCTCCACAGTAGCTGTGATTACAGGGATGCGTCACCACACTGGCTAATTTTATATTTTTTTAAGTAGAGACGGGATTTCTCTATGTTGGTCAGGCTGGTCTCGAACTCCTGACCTCAGGTGATCCGCCTGCCTTGGCCTCCCAAAAGTGCTGGGATTATAGGCATCAGCCACCGTGCCCAGCTTTTTTTTTTTTTTTTTTTTTTTTTTTGAGACAGTCTCATTCTCTCACCCCAGCTGGAGTTCAGTGGTGTGATCTCTGCTCACTGCAACCTCTGCCTTCAAGGTTCAAGCAATTCTCCTACTTCACCCTCCTGAGTACTTGGATTACAGGCATGTGCACCACCATACCTGGCTAATTTTTGTATTTTTTTGTAGAGATGGGGTCTCACTATGTTGCTCCTGGCCTCGAGTGATCTTCCCACCTCGGTCTCCCAAAGTGCTGAGATTTCAGGCGTGAGCCACCATGGCCAGTTCGCTTTTTACAGAAAGTCGTGACAGGCAGTGATCCTTGGTCACATGTGATCTTGGCTTTCATAGGATATTTGGCTTTTTTTTTTTTTTTGAGATGGAGTCTTGCTCTGTTGTCCAGGCTGGAGTCCAGTGGCACAATCCTGGCTCACTGCAATCTCTGCCTCCTGGGTTCAAGAGATTCTCCTGCCTCAACCTCCCAAATAGCTGGGATTACAGGCACCCACCACCACACCTGGCTACCTTTTTGTATTTTTAGTAGAGACGGGGTTCCACCATGTTGGCCAGGCTGGTCTCCATCTCCTGACCTTGTGACCCGCCCGCCTTGGCCTCCCAAGGCGGGCGGGTCTCTACTAAAAGTACAAAAATTAGCCGTGCGTGGTGGTGGACACCTGTAATCCCAGCTTCTCAGGAGGCTGAGGCAGGAGAATTGCTTGAACCCGGGAGACTGAGGCTGCAGTGAGCTGAGATCTCACCACTGCACTCGAGCCTGGGCAACAACAGTGAAACTCTGTCTCAAAAATAAATAAATAAATAAAATCTAGTTGCGGAGAGAGGGTAGTCTGTGTCTCATCCCAGTGTTTTACAGGATTTGTCATCTTCCTTGCTGTCCGTTTAGGACAAAGTATTTTGGACAGATATCATCAATGAAGCCATTTTCAGCGCCAACCGCCTCACAGGCTCTGATGTCCATTTATTGGCAGAAAACCTGCTGTCCCCAGAGGATATGGTCCTCTTCCACAACCTCACCCAGCCAAGCGGTAAGGGTGGGTCAGCCACAGCCCCACACACGTTGAAACTTCCTTATGAAAACTCTGGAATGTTCTGGAAATTTCTGGAATGTTCTGGTCTAGCTGATCTCCTTCTCACCCTGACTCTGCTTCTTCTGCCCCAGGAGTGAACTGGTGTGAGAGGACCACCCTAAGCAATGGCGGATGCCAGTACCTGTGTCTCCCCGCCCCCCAGATCAACCCCCGCTCACCCAAGTTTACCTGCGCCTGCCCCGATGGCATGCTGCTGGCCAGGGACATGAGGAGCTGCCTCACAGGTGCGGCACACGCCTGGTTTCTGCTTCCTGTGTCCTCCACTCCCCGCCCTCCCCAGCCTCTCTCTGCTTATCTGTCAAATGGGTACCTCAAGGTCATTGTAAGGACTCATGGGTTGGGATAACCTTAATTCTCTTGGATGGGCACATTAGCACTAGGCTGGACATTTACTCAGGTCCCCCTCGATGTCTGCTTTCTTCTTTCCCAGCCCCCTGGAGAGGTGATCTGATTTCTGACAGGGGCCCTGAGGGAGGAAATGGTCCCCTTTGTTGACTTTTCTTTTTATTTTTTTAGATTTGCTCTGTCACCCAGGCTGGAGTGCAGCAGTGCCATCTCAGCTCACTGTTACCTCTGCCCTGGGGTTCAAGCAATTCTTGTGCCTCACCCTCCCAAGTAGCTGGGATTATAGGCACCTGCCACCACGCATGGCTAATTTTTGTATTTTTAGTACAGATAGGGTTTCTCCATGGTGGCCAGGCTGGTCTCAAACTCCTGACCTCAGGTGATCCACCCACCTCCGCCTCCCAAAGTGCTGGGATTACAGGCATGAGTCACTGCGTCCGGCCGTTTGAAGTTATTGCTTGAGAGCAGATTGTACTCACTTTGTTTGGTTTTGGTTTTGAGACAGAGTTTCACTCAGTTGCCCAGGCTGGAGTGCAATGGCAAGACCTCGACTCACTGCAACCTCCGCCTTCCAGGATCACACACTCCTCTTGCCTCAGCCTCCCGAGTAGCTCGGACTACAGGCATGCGCAACCACGCCCGACTGATGTTTACATTTTTAAGTAGAGACGGGGTTTCACCATGGTGGCCAGGCTGTCCTCAAACTCCTGACCTCAAGTGATCCGCCTGCCTCGGCCTCCCAAAGTGTTGGGATCACAGGCGTGAGCCACCACACCTGGCCTCATTTGGGACTGTTTTTCTTTTCTTTCTTTTTTTTTTTTTTTGGTTTCTTTTTTTTTGAGACAGGGTATCATTCTGTCAACCAGGCTGGAGTGCACTGGTGAGATCATAGCTCACTGTGGCCTCTACCTCCTGGTCTCAAGCAATCCTTCCGCCTCAGCCTCCTGAGTAGCTGGGAATACAGGCATGTACCACCACACCTGGCTAATTTTTTTTTATTTTTTGTATTTTTAGTAGAGATGGGGTTTTGCTATGTTGACCAGACTGGTCTTCAACTCCTGGACTCAACCAATCCTCCTGCCTTGGGCTTCCAAGTTCATTTCAGCCTGCTTGTCATTAGGTGCACAGTTATGAGCGGGGCTCGCAGGCCTGTGGCACTCAGGGGATGTTTCTTTATTCTTTCAGAGGCTGAGCCCACAGTGGCCACCCAGGAGACCTCCACCGTCAGGCGAATGGTCAGCTCCACAGCTGCAGGGACCCAGCACACAACCACCGAGCCTGTTCCTGACACCTCCCAGCTGCCTGGGGCCACCCCTGAGCTCACCACGGCAGAGATAGTGACAATGTCTCACCAAGGTAAAGGCTGGGCCCTCCCTGAGCCCGTTCACCGGGAGATGGGTCCTTTCAGTGACCACGAACATTTTAGCGATGTGATAGAGTCTGGGCGGCGTCCTCACTCCCTGGCTGATCCTCTCTCACTTGGGCCGTGTGTCTCTGAAGCATCAGTTTTTCTAACTGTAAAGTGAGCCTAATAACACCTCTTGCTCTCTTTGCAAGAATTAAATGGGCCAAATCATGTGAAGGGCCCTGGTCCTTCAGGCTCCTGGTTCCCAGTCAGCCACACACAGTTTGAGCCCTGAAATTTTATCAAGGCCCGTTTGCTGCCTCAATTTCAGGCATCTGCCCAAAATGGCCAGGACGAAGGCAAGGAGAGGGAGGCCTTCCTCAGTACATAGCCTTTCACAGGCTCCAAAATGCTCAGGAACCCAGCAACATTTAACACAATTTTACTTTTTTTTTTTTTTTTCCTAGACAGAGTCTCACTCTATCGCCCAGGCTGGAGTGCAGGGGCGCAATCTCGACTCACTGCAACCTCTGCTTCCTGGGTTCAAGCGATTCTCCTGCCTCAGCCTCCTGAGTAGAGTAGCTGGGACTACAGGCATGCACCACCCCGCCCAGCTAATTTTTGTATTTTTAGTAGAGATGGGGTTTCACCATGTTGGCCAGGTTGGTCTCAAACCCCTGACCTCAAGTGATCTGCCTGCCTCGGCCTCCCAAAGTGCTGCTGTGACCCACTGTGCCTGGCCTATAATTTATTTTTTGGTGGCTCACACCTGTAATCCCAGCACTTTGGGTGGCCAAGGTGGGAGAATCGCTTGAGCCCAGGAGTTAAAGTCTAGTCTGGGCAACACAGGAAGACCACATCTCTACTACAAAATAAATATAAATAAATAATAAACAAAATAATACTTATTTTTTACTTTTAACCCCCGACTATTTTGCTGGGCGTGGTGGTTCATGCCTGTAATCTCAGCACTTTGAGAGGCTGAGGCGGGTGGATCAGGAGTTCAAGACCAGCCTGACCAACATGGTGAAACCCCGTCTCTACTGAAAATACAAAAATTAGCCGGGTGTGGTGGCAGATGCCTGTAATTCCAGCTACTCGGGAGGCTGAGGCAGGAGAATCTCTTGAACCTGGGAGGCAGATGTCGTAGTGAGCCGAGATCGTACCATTGTACTCCAGCTTGGGTGACAGGAGCAAAACTCTGTCTCAAAAAAAAAAAAAAAGAAGTATTATTAGATTCCTAAGCTTTTTGGCTCCCCGTTTAGACTGGGGGCTGGGGTGAGTGCCTGGCTGTCTTCACCTGTAATACCTGGCCTCACTGTCCTCCCTGGACGTGATGAGACCGACATGGGTCAGAACCTCATTTGTTTGCCCACCAGAGGGCACCCAACCTCCTTTGCGCTGCTGGGAAGTGGTGCTGGCAGACTTTTCTAGCAAACAAAAAAATGGCACATCAGCAGATTCCAGACCACTCTTTTCCACCCCCCGCAGAGTAGCTGAAACCTTTGTTCAGTTACAAGCAGGATAAAATGGAAACTGCCCGGGGAAGACTGGGAAACCTTGCTTGGGGGAGGTGGACACTGCTAGAATTACTGTTTCACAGCCAGGTCCATCCAGAACTCCTCAAACTTGTCAAAGAAGTCATTCATTCATTCTTGTAGAATCGAGGGGGGTCTGGCTATGTTGCCCAGACCAGTCTCAAATTCCTGGCCTCAAGTGATCCTCCCGCCTTGGCCTCCCAGTGTGCTTGGATCATAGGCGTGAGCCACCGTGCCCAGCTGTAGAGGACTTGAAATGTTGGCTTGCCCCGGGCCTTTATGTTGAATGGCCCAGGTCTACTCCCATGTTTCCATATCAAGGTTACTCCCATACCATAATGCCTGGGACAGTTGATGCAGGACAATCAGCTTTCATGCCCTTCAACCTCAGCACTGAGCATGCTGGGCATTGTGGGGTCAGAAGGTGCCCCTGTGCCCTTCAAAATACACTTTTTTTTTTGAAACCAAGTCTTGTTCTGTTGCCCAGGCTGGAGTGCAGTGGCGTGATCTCGGCTCACTGTAACCTCCACCTCATGGCTTCAAGCAATTCTCCTGCTTTAGCCTCTCAAGTAGCTGGGATTTCAGGCATGAGCTACCAAGCCCGGCTGATTTTGGTATTTTTAGTTGAGACAGACTTTCACCATGTTGGCCAGGCTGGTCCTGAACTCCTGACCTCAGGCAACCCGCCCACCTCAGCCTCCCAAAGTGCTAGGATTACAGGCATGAGCCGCTGTGCCCAGCCTCTTTTTTTTCCCCGTTTTAAGACAGTCTCACTCTGTTGCCCAGGCTGGAGTGCAGTGGTGCAATCTCAGCTCCCCTCAATCTCCGCCTCCTGGCTTCAAGTGATTCTTCTGCCGCAGCCTCCCGAGTAGCTGGGACTACAGGTGTATGCCACAGCACCTGGCTAATTTTTGTATTTTAGTAGAGACAGGCTTTCACCATATTGGCCAGGCTGTTCTCGAACTCCTGACCTCAGGTGATCCGCCCACCTCTGCCTCCCAAAGTGTTGTGATTACAGGTGTGAGCGACCACATCTGGCCCAAAATATGCTCATTTTAATGAAATGCAGAAGTAGGTTGACAAAAATTCCACCCACAAGCTTGCCTACCACCTCGCATGAATTCCTCTATGACTCTCCACTAAAGCCTTGTTAATGTGAGGCTCAAGAACCTTCTTGGGCTGAGCTCCATGGCTCATGCCTGTAATCTCCGCACTCGGAAGGCTGAGGTGGGAGGATCACTTGAGACCAGGAATTCAAGACCAGCCTGGGCAAGATACATAGCCAGACCCCCGTTTCTAGCCCCGCAAAAACAGAACTTTTTTTCTTTTGGTGCCATGACTCGGATACAAACCAAGGTTGCTGCGGACACAACCTTTTTTTTTTTTTTTTTAACTCTCAGCTCACTGCAACCTCCGCCCCCTGAGTTTAAACGATTCTTCTGCCTCAGCCTCTCCATTAGCTGGGACTACAGGCATGTGCCACAACACTCAGCTAATTTAAAAAGAAACTTCTTGGCCAGGTGCCGTGGCTCATGCCTGTAATCCCAGCACTTTGGGAGGCCGAGGCGGGTGGATCACGAGGTCAAGAGATTGAGACCATCATGGCCAACATGGTGAAACCCCATCTCTACTAAAAATATAAAAATTAGCCAGGTGTGGTGGCGCATGCCTGTAGTCCCAGCTACTGCGGAGGCTGAGGCAGGAGATTTGCTTGAACCCGGGAGGCGGAGGTTGCAGTGAGCTGAGATCGCGCCATTGCACTCCAGCCTGGCACCAGAGCAAGACTCCATCTCAGTAAAAAAAAAGAACCTTCTTAAACCTGAATTGAGTTCCACAACCTCGATAACTCACAAATAAGTCCATGTGACCTCTTGCAGACTTGGGAAATTCTGCGAGAATTTCTTCTGCGAGAAGATGTGCCGGGTGCTGTCCTGCCTGTGACCACCGCCCTCTGCCGGCTGCATTTCTTGGTGACCTTCCCTTTAGACCTGGGCCTCACTCTTGCTTCTCTCCTGCAGCCCTGGGCGACGTTGCTGGCCGAGGAACTGAGGAGAAGCCCAGAAGCGTGGGGGCTCTGTCCATCATCCTCCCCATAGGTAAGTGCAGGCCAGTCCCCCAGTGTCCCCCGGGTCACAGCTGACTGCAGTGCAACCTTATGCCTGGCCAGTAGGGCCTGTTCACTTTTTCTCTCGGCAGGGAACAGCCCCACTGAGTGTCCTTTATCACCCCACAGCCTCTCCCCGCTTGAGGCTGCCAGTGACAAGATCGGACGGCTAAGGGGTCAGATGGAGGATGTGGAGTGGGTCCCGTGCTGCGGAAATGGCCTCCCTGAGACTCCAGTGTCTTTTGGGGAATGGGTTCTCTTGCAGGAGGCTGTGTAGAGAGGCCTACTCTCCCGGCCTCACCCATGCTCATCCTAACCTGGTTCCTTCACGTCTCTTTTCCCTTTTTTTCTTAAATTTTAAGGAAAAAAAATAATTTTTTTTAGAGACAGGGTCTTCCTCCGTTGCCCAGGCTGGAGTGCAGTCGCACGATCCTACTTCACCACAGCCTCTGTCTGTGCTCAAGTGATCCTCCCACCTCAGCCTCCCGAGTAGCTAGTGCAAGCCACTGTACCCCAGTTCCCATTTCTTAAAAAGCCACAGCCTTGGCTGGACACGATGGCTCACGCCTGTAATCCCAGCACTTTGGGAGGCCAAGGCGGGCGGATCACAAGGTTAGATTGAGACCATCCTGGCCAACGGTGAAACCCTCTTTCTACCCAAAATACAAAAATTAGCTGGGCATGGTGGCACGTGCCTGTAATCTCAGCTACTCAGGAGGCTGAGGCAAGAGAATCACGTGAACCCGGGAGTCAGAGGTTGCAGTGAGCCGAGAATGCACCATTGCACTCCAGCCTGGCAACACAGCGAAACTCTGTCTCAAAAAAAAAAAAGAAGCCACAGCCCTGGATGTGGCTAATCCTGGGCAGAAATCTGGAAGAAGTGAGCTGCTTCTGCGGCGTGGGTCACCCGGTGGGCTTTAGATTTTTTTTTTTGAGATGGAGTTTAGCTCTTATCGCCCAGGCTGGAGTGCAATGGCACAATCTCGGCTCACTGCAGCCTCCGCCTCCTGGGTTCAAGTGATTCGCCTGCCTCAGCCTCCCGAGTAGCTGGGACCACTGGAATGTGCCACCACACTCTGCTATTTTTATTTATTTATTTATTTATTTTTCAGTATTTTTGTGTAGAGACAGGTTTTTACCATGTTGCCCAGGCTGGTCTTGAACTTCTGGGCTTAAGCAGTCCTCCCACCTTGGCTTCCCAAAGTGCTGGGATTGCATGCATGAGATAGATTTCTTTTTTTATTTTTATTTTTATTTTATTTTTTACAAAGGCAGGGTTTCACCATGTTGGCCAGGCTGGTCTTGAACTCCTGACGTCAGGTGATCCCCCTGCCTCGGCCTCCCAAAGTGCTGGGATTACAGGCCAGAGCCACCACACTCGGCTGATAGATTCCTTTTTTACAATAAGTAAGTACTACTTTCAGTTCAGAACAGAAACATCATCATGGCAAAAAAGCCTTCCCCTCCGCAAAAAAAAAATTGGCCAGACATGGTGGTGCATGCCTACAGTCCCAGCTATTCAGGAGGCTGAGTTGGGAGGATCACTTGAGGCCAGGAGATTGAGGCTGCAGTGAGCTATGATGGTGCCATTGCACTCCAGCCTGGGACACAGAGCAAGATGCTATCTCTAAGCAACCAAAAGACCAGGAGTCGAGGGCACGGTACATTCCCGTGTTTTCACTCCAGCCTCGGAGCTGGGTCTCTGGTCTCGGGGACAGCTGTGTGACCGAGTGTGTTTCTCCCTACAGTGCTCCTTGTCTTCCTGTGCGTTGGGGCCTTCCTGCTCTGGAGGAACTGGCGGCTTAAAAGCATCAACAGCATCAACTTTGACAACCCCGTCTACCAAAAGACCACGGAGGATGAGGTCCACATTTGCCGCAACCAGGACGGCTACAGCTACCCCTCGGTGAGTGACCCCCTCTAGGAGGCCAGAGCCCCTGGCAGCCCCTCCAGATGGAGGGCAGCACTGGGTGAATGTTTCTGTCAGCAGATAGTGGCCTTGGTGGCGTAGAGGAATGCTGGATTAGCAAAGAGAGCTCTGTCCGATAGTGACGGAGCAAAGAAAGTCAAAAGGGGTTCAGAGGCTGGGCTTGGTGGCTCATGCCTGGAATCCCAGCACTTTGGGATGCCAAGGTGGGCAGATCATCTGAGGTCAGGAGTTCAAGACCAGCCTGGCCAACAGGGCGAAACCACATCTCTACTAAAAATACAAAAAATTAGCCAGGTGTGGTGGCGGGCACCTGTAACCCCAGCTACTCGGGAGGCTGAGGCAGGAGAATCGCTTGAACTCGGGAGGTGGAGTTTGCAGTGAGCTAAGATCACACCACTGCACCCAGCCTGGGTAACAAGAGCGAAACTCTGTCTCAAAAAAAGAAAAAAAAATGGAGTTCAGAGGCCAGGCGCAGTGGCTCACACATGTGATCCCAGAACTTTGGGAGGCTGAGGCAGGAGGATCACCCGAGCTGAGAGCTAGAGACCCGCCTGGGCAACACAGCAAGACCCCATCTCTGTAGAAAGTAAAAGTTTAGGCCGATGTGGTGACGAGTGCCTATAGTTCCAGCTACTAGCGAGGCTAAGGCAGAAGGATTGCTTGAGCCAAGATCACGCCACTGCACTCCAGCCTGGGTGACACAGCAAGACCCTGTCTCTTAAAAAATAACAAATAAAAAATTCAAAGAGGGTTTCCAGAGGGCCAGGAGGAAGGAAAAAAAAGGTGTTTTTTTGTTTTGTTTTGTTTTTGAGACAGAGTCTTGCTCTGTCACCCAGGCTGGAGTGCAGTGGTGTGGTCTTGCCTCACTGCAACTTCTGCCTCCTGGGTTCAAGCAATTCTCATGCCTCATGCCTGTCTCCTGAGTAGCTGGGATTACAGCACTATGCACAGCTAATTTTTGTATCTTCCGTAGAGACAGGGTTTTGCCATGTTGCGCAGACTGGTCTTGGACTCCTGACCTTAAGTGATTCACCCGTCAGCCTCCCCATGTGCTGGGATTGCAGGCATGAGCCACTGTGCACATCTTGACTTTTAGACAAAAGGTTGAGGGTAGGTAGGCTTCTCTGAGCCAGGGCACAGCCTGTGCGAAGGCCCTGTGGCTGGACTGTGCCTGTTGGGTGAGGCTGTCGTGGCTGAAGCAAAGAGAGAGAGGGGTAAAAAGGAAGGAGGTGGCCAGGTGCGGTGGCTCACACCTGTAATCCCAGTACTTAGGGAGGCCGAGGCAGGCGGAGCATGAGGTCAAGAGATCAAGACCATCCTGGCCAATGTGATGAAATACTAAAATAACGTCTCTACTAAAATACAAAAAACAAAATTAGCCAGGCATGGTGGCACATGCCTGTAATCCCAGCTACTTGGGAGGCTGAGGCAGGAGAATCACTTGAACCCAGGAGGCGGAGGTTGTGGTGAGCCGAAATCATGCCACTGCACTCCAGCCTGGGCAACAAGAGCGAAACTCGGTCTCAAAAAAAAAAAAAAAAAGGCAGGAGGGGACCAGGCAGGGTGTCTTCTGAATCAGGTACTCCCCGACGCCCCTGGCGGCCCCTGGGGGAACATACTTGGGGATCAGAATTGGGGAGGCTGCCAGGTCCAGGAGGTGAGAAGTGGGTGGACGAGGGCCGCGTTTTCTGAATGCTGGACTGATAGTTTCCGCTGTTTACCATGTGTTGGCAGAGACAGATGGTCAGCCTGGAGGATGACGTGGCGTGAACATCTGCCTGGCGTCCCGTTCCTGCCCACAACCCTTCCTGAGACCTCACCGGCCTTCTGCTTTATTGAGAGACAGAGAAGACCAAAGTATTGCCTGCCAGAGCTTTGTTTTATATATTTATTCATCTGGCAAGCAGAACAGGCTTCAGACGGTGCCCATGGAATGGCTTGGGTTGGGATTTTTGGTTTCTTTATTTCCTTATGAAGGAGAAGAGAAACGGGCCCAGGGGGCCGCCAGGATGACGCTTCCATTTCTCTCCGGGAAGTTGGCAGTTTCTCTCCATTGTGACGCAATCTCCAAAGATGGAGGATGAAAGCGAAGAGGGTGCAGACCCAGAGAAGCCAGTGGCTTTCAACACATGACAGCAGATGCCACCGACGGAACCCCGGGCCCCGCCTTGTCCACCAGTGTCTAAGCCGAGCCCCTAAACTCAGGAGTCCAAGCGTTTACCTCTTCTGTGCAAGCCTTGCTAGATAGCCAAGGTAGCCTTAACCCGTCCGCCGAATCATGACCCACCCAGTGCCTTTCAAGCTGGGTTTGTACCTTCCTTCAGCCAGGAAAGGGATTCATGGCATTGGTACTGATCTAGCTGAATCATGGGTGCTAGAGGTGGTGACGCCAATCGAGACCAAACTCATCTGGCCAGGTGTGGTGGCTCACGCCTGTAATCCCAGCACTTTGGGAGGCTGAGGTGGGTGGATCACCTGAGGGCAAGAGTTCAAGATCAGACTGACCAACATGGAGAAACCCCATCCCTACTAAAAACACAAAATTAGCCGGGTGTGGTGGCACATGCCTGTGATCCCAGCTACTAGGGAGGCTGAGGCAGGAGAATCGCTTGAACCCGGGAGGCGGAGGTTGCGGTGAGCCGAGATCACGCCACTGCACTCCAGCCTGGACAACAATGGCGAAACTCCATCTCAAAAAAAAAAAACCAACCTCATTCACCAAATGATGCCACTTGTCACAGGGAGAGCTGGGGTTACTGGTCACTCTTAAGTGCCTGAGAAACCTGGTTGCCTTGCCCGTGAGGACACCAGCCTTGTGTCTGTCCACCTCACGCCTCCCCACTTCCTTTCCCCTGGTCCCCGTGCACTTTCTTGGTTCAGAGTTGTACACTGTGTAAATCCAGCGCTGCTGTTATGACGTTGCACTGTTTTCTGCCATGTGCGTTGGGGTGGGATCCCAGGCCAGGGACGGCCCATATCAATGAATGCCAGAGACAGAGAGGGCAGGGTGAGTGGGACTGCTAAGCTGAGGTCCTGAATATGGAGAACTGCCTTTGTCTTCCTTACGTCTGCCCACTTAGTGCCGCCCCTTCTGTGCAGATGCCTCCAAGCCATTCACTTCCCCATCTTGTCATTGATGGGCATGTATTTAAAACGTTCATGGTGAGGCCGGGCACAATGGCGCATGCCTGTAATCCCAGTACTTTGGGAGGCCGAGATGAGTGGAGCATGAGGTCAGGAGTTCAAGACCAGCCATACCCATATGGTGAAACTCCGTCTCTACTAAAAACACAAAAATGAGCTGGGTATGGTGGCCCATACCTGTAATCCCAGCTACTCTGGAGGCTGAGGCAGGAGAATCGCTTGAACCCAGAAGGTGGAGGTTGCAGTGAGCTGAGATCACACCCCTGCACTCCAGCCTGGGCAACAAGAATGAAACTCTGTCTCAAAAAAAAAAAAAAAAAAAAAAAACATGCATGGTGTATGAGCACCCCATGGCCTCTGGCCAGGCAGGGTGAGGCTGAGATGGGAGGATTGTTTGAGCTCAGGAGTTTGAGGCTGCAGTGAGCTATGATGATGCCACTGCACTCCAGTCTGGCCATGAAGTTGGCCAGACACAGGTGGCTCATGCCTATAATCCCAGCACTTTGGGAGGCTGAGTCGGGAGGATCGCTTGAGCTCAGGAACTGGAGACCAGGCCTGAACAACAAAGCGAGATCCCGTCTCTACAAAAATTAATCAGTCAGGTGTGGTGGTGCATGGCTGCAATCCCAGGTACTTGGGAGGTTGAGGCCAGGAGGTGGAGACTGCAATGAGTTGTGATCACGCCACTGCACCCCAGCCTGGGCAACAGATCGAGACCCTATCTCATAAATAAATCAATAAACTATTAAAAAAAATAAATCCTCCAGTCTGGATTGCTTCACGGGACTTCAGATTCTTTCTGCATTTGCCCTAACTGTTACTGTTGCACTGATGTCCTGAGAGGCAGCGGCAGCCTCCCTCAGATTCCTGCCTGCTGACGCCACAAGGGATTGGCGATTGTCCCCAGGGATGAAACACTGTGGCCCCCACCCCCGGCCTCCCACTGCAGGGAACCGTGACAAGCTTTTCTGGTTTCAGAACATGTACACGCGTCCCTGTACGGGTCGCCGGGTTTTTTGTTATGTTTGCACTTTGTATGTTGGTTGACACTGTTATCACTTATATATATGTAAATCTATTTATTTTTGCAAACCCTGGTTGCTGCATTTGCTCCGTGACTATCCCGGTGGCCCTGAGTAGGGGGTTATTGTCTCTGAAATGCCTCTTCTTCTTTTTTCCTTTCTTAAGTGTTTTACTTGGTGGCCTCTTCTTTATGTACAAAGATTATTTGCACAAAGTGGACTGTGTGCGACACCTTTCGGAAGAATGATGTCCCCGTGGTATGTATGAGTGGCTTCTGGGGGATGGGTGTCACTTTTTAAACCACTGTATAGAAGAATTTGTAGCCTGAATGTCTTACTGTGATCAATTAAATTTCTTAAATGGACCAGTTTGTTGATGCACTTTCTTCTGTTTGCTCATTTCTTTATTTTTTATTTTTTTATCTTTATTTTTCGAAGGGAGGGGAGGGAAAGGGAATGGAGGGGAGGAAACAAAGGTTGGGTGTCTTTTTTTTTTTTTTTTTTGTGAGACAGAATCTTGCTGTCACCAGGCTGGAGTTCAGTGGCACAATCTCGGCTCACTGAAACCTCCGCCTCCCGGATTTAAGCGATTCTCCTGCCTCAGCCTCCCAAATAGCTGGAATTACAGGTGCGTGCCACCACGCCCAGCTACTTTTTGTAATTTTAGTAGAGACAGGGTTTCACCATGTTGGCCAGGATGGTCTTGAGCTCTTGACCTTGTGATCTGCCCACCTTGGCCTCCCAAGGTCCTGGGATTACAGGTGTGAGCCATTGCACCCATTTTTTTTTTTTTTTGAGATGGAGTCTGGTTCTGTTGCCCAGACTGGAGTGCAGTGGCACAATGTCGGGTCACCGCAACCTCTGCCTCCCAGGTTCAAACGATTCTCCTGCCTCAGCCTCCTGAGTAGCTGGGATTACTCTGTGACTTCCCACCACCCACCCAAACCTACAAAACCAACTCCTATCCCACTGCCCTTCGCTAACACCCTTTTCGGCCTTAGCCCACCTGCACCCAGCTGAATAAACAGCCGTGTTGCTCACACAAAGCCTGTTTGCAGGGTCTCTTCATTCAATGCACGTGTTTTTAACATTTGGTGCCGAAATCCGGGATGGGGAACTCCTACGGGAGACCAAACCCCCGTCCCTGTTCTTGTGCTCCCTCCATGAAGAGCTCTACCTGCCGACCTGGGGTCATCAGCCCTGCCACAGACGCACACCACGGGCTACTTTGGTAAGCAGTCTCTCTTTTTCTCTTTCCCATCCTTCTGTCTTTTCCTTTCCACTTCCTCCCCCTTTCAGTTTCGTCCTTTTTCCACCGCAAAGACAAGGAAAATCAGGTAAACCAGGTTCTTCCGTGTGGTTCAGGATCAGAAAAAATCCTACGTAGGTCACGGATCCGGGGACCCAGTTTCCCCAGGGGTTTGACTCTCG